>WEKX01014261.1:40372-58662 GCA_013390025.1 Pitta sordida
TCTGAGCTCGTCCATCCAACCAGTTCCTAACCCAACTTAAAATGCTTCTATCCAGTCCATGCTCTGTCAGTACTGTCTCCTAAAACCCTAAGTTTTATAAGCTTTTACTAAAAGTTTAGTAACAATAACACATGCTTTATATACAGCTAAACAGTTATTCCTCAACTGACACAAGGGAAAACGAGCCAAAGAGAAACTTTATCTCTCCAGCTTGTCCTGGGGAGGCCAGAAATGCCACACTTGCTGATGAAGACAAGCTGAAACAATGCAGACTTAACATGCTTTCCTATCTCACATTTAATACCATAAACCCAAAGACATAGTATCCCTAGCTGTAATTCACCTGCCTTTCCTACTCTAATCTATAGAATGGCCAGTCTGAGCAAAGAACATACACTCAAGTTTCAACACTGCTTTAATCTTCCTAAATTGAAAGGAGAGGGTAATTTAACAATTTCTCCATCTGTTTTGTGTTTTTCAAATATGTTATTTTGAGCTCTATACTTAACATTAGCTGCGCAAGTTGAGTAAGGTAGGAAAAAGAACAGCTTAAAATCTTACTGTCCCTCTGCCCTGCTGTCCAGACTCAAGAGGCAAAGGTTAGCTTCTGGGTGCTAGCAGGAAGGCAAGTGTTCACAGCCACTGGGGAAAACAAGTCTAAAAGGCTCCTTTGTTTCTTCAAGGAAGCAACGAGCTTCCTCCTTTTGCTTCTGCTCTTGCCAGGATCTCCTTAGCCTTTTGTTTTAATTGCACTTACTGTAACCACTGTATCCAAAAGTCTGGAATTACAGCCCTGTAGTCTCCTTCTCCTGTACTGAAAATAATTCTCTTTGATTCAAATGGAAGAGATGGCATTGAAAAGTTGCACAAGCCTTACTCCTAAACTATTTAAGTACTGGATCTTCTGAGTAGAACTGAGGACAGCAGCATGCTCTTCTGCATGATTTTACAACCTGTAAGTTCCTAAACTCTCCCTTTCTGTACCTCTTCTCTGTTCAAATAGTAACTTATCACTTATTATCTTGTTCTCCCTCACGCTTTCTTTTTATCAGTTCTGGGTTTAACTGTGCTGCCTTTTTTTTTTTTTTTTTTTAATGATTTAGGCAATTTGTTATCTTACAAGAGCAAGAAGATGCATGTGCTACTGTGATAAATACACCAGCCTGGGCAAGGAAAAGAGAAGACAACAGACTGGNTGTGTACTTAATGCTTTTTATTTTTAAGCTCTTGAGTACTATTTACCCTTACAAACTTTGTGCAGGTTTCTCTGAAGTCAGACTTCATTTGAGAATTTAGTATATACACGGCAGAACAGAGTTTTGCTAGTATTGAATATATCAATTGCTACTGCTTAAAAAAGTATTTTACATCCGAAAATCCATGGTAAGGCCAATGCTTTTTATTAGATACAAATGAATTTGATGAATGCACTATGGAAAGACCAAACTAAACCAATCACACTTCATGCTAGACATGGTAATGATGCTGTATAAACTCAAGTAATGTAGGGTAATCCACAGTCAAAGGGCAGCTACTGATAACAAGCAGTAGCTTGCTAATTGGTAGATAATAATAATTTGGCACACTGAACCTCAGTGTGCCAAAAATTAAAACCTGACAAACTGGCATTGACTACTTCTTCTTCTTGTTCTTCCCCTTGATGCAGGATAGTAAGTTCAAATGCAAAAATTCTGAGAAGTATTGCTTTTGGGGATTTATGTAGACACATAAATCTGAGCCACCAGCAAGGAAAGTCTAGCTTCTAGAAATAAGATAAAGCAGTAAGCTGCAGATTTTTTGCCATGACTCCTTTCTTCACATAGCACCATGGATGCCCCCAATGTTTTAGTTAGAATCCATCTGAGGGTTTTCACAGATCTTGACATCCATCCATGACTATTTTAAACATTAGGAACAACATTAGAAACTATTTAACAAGTCATCATTATCTTCAGTCTTTCAAGAGAACACCATTTCTGCAGACAGAGCAAGCCAACATGCAAAATTCTCCTTTGAGAAGAGTAATAGCAACTAAGAAAATTTCTAATCTAATTCATGACATTAAGTGGTAAGCCTCACTAGTAGTTAGATTCTCAGTAGCTCAGATGTTCTTTACCACTCATGTCTAACATACATCCAGTTTATATACATATGGCCTCTATTCAAGCAATTTAAAATTTGAGCTGCAAATCACCATTTTGTGCCAATTTCTGAAAGAGTGTTAAACTGCGGAGGCTAGATTCTCGTTCACCATCTTTCCACAAAATAATGAGGTGGTCAGCAGAGCATGTAGCCAATCCCAGTTCACCAAAGTACAGGAACATCTGCAATGAAACAATTATTGTTACCAGGATGCTTGCATGAGATAGTCAACTTGCTTAACTATTTCATGTACAGCCAGACTAAACAAATGCACATATCTGAAAAGGCTCTGCTTATAGATAGGTATGCAAAATTATACTGTATACTGTAAGTCTGAGATGTCATAAAATCGCTACACAAAACAACTCTTTAAAAAGCACTTCATACTGATATGTCAATTTTAAAAAAGCAGTGAAGCTTTAAGGATAGGGAAGCTAAAGGACACAATCATGAAGAAACTAGTTCTAAGTCAGCAGTAGAAGAGTGTCTAACCTGCCTAAACTCAGATCTGGCTTCTCAGGAACAGAAGCCACCACTGTGTTCATTGGGTAGACTGATCTCTTCCCTACAACACAACAGGCTACTAGCACCAGGCCTGGAAGGATCAAAGAGCAAACAACTATGACAGACATCAGCATATACCTGGTCACACCAAGAAAGTCAAACAAGTAAGAAATGCAACACAAGAGAAAAGTACAGCAGCAGTGGAAGGATTTTGCAAGATCAATGGAGCTGACAAGTCATGAGGTCATCCCTGACTTCCAAGACTTTCAAAAAGCTGCCTAAAAATTAACCACTAATTCCAACACAATAGCAAAAGGAACCAGCAATGTCACAATGGCGTCCTTGCAGTGCCATGACTCCATTTTCTTGAAGGGATCTGCCTAGGGAAAGCATTCAAGCAAAGGCCCACCTGCTTTGGGAGTGGCCAGAGAGTTCCAGTAGAAATAGTCTGCCAAACCCTCATCTCAACCATCACATTTCATCACAACGCTACAGTTTCTTCCTCAATGGCTGCAGTCTGCCGAGAGTTTAAAAAAACCCTGGAACTTTCATATGTAGAAGGTTGCAGAAAATCACATCCACCATCATCTCCATTGCTCCTTCACTCTGCACCATCCCAGCCAAGACCCAACATATGCTTCTCACCTTCTGTGCTGTGTCTCTTGCTGAATTACACACTATGTCCTCTCTCTTAGATAGCAACTTTCCAAATTGATAGTAAGACCCTTTTCAACAGGTTTTCTAAAAATGAGATGGCGGAAAGGGACCAAAAGCCTTGCAGAAATCCCTAAGGATTCACTTTAGCTATTAAAGAAAAGCTTTCATGTATTGGCAGCAGCAGTTCTGAAATCCAGTCTGTCTCATGAATACTGGTAAGCAAAGCTACCCCAGAATCACACCACTTCTCTCTATCTGCCCTTCCCCCTGCTCCTGCCAAGAATGTGTATAGAAGTCCACTGTAAGAAAGTGACTTGTTTCTCCAACAGATCTGTCAAACACAGAAAGGTGTGGAGAGAAAATGCCATTTAAGAGAAAAACATACCATGTTAGGCAGACAGAAGCATGGAATGGTACCTGAACTCAAATTAAGACCTCCTTAATGCTCACAGCACAAAGGGCTAAGAAATTACTGGGCGCATTTTGGTTTGTTTTGTGTAAGCCCTTGTTTAGATTGTGATCTTAAGATGAAATCTGGGTCATGTACATGGTTCCCATCTGTACTGTCTGCAGTCTATAAAAGAAACCAAATACACTTCCATATTATCTGTAGCACATATGTATGTATGTGCACACACAATCCTCAGGCATCAGTGAGCAGGTCTCAGAATATTAAGTCAGTATGTATTACAGTTTCCATACTGCACTAAATATACCACACAATCAGTGTGCTCCCAGCCTCCAGAACCAACATTTTACAACTGTTTAAGAAATGCTGTCGAATTTACATTCCTTATTAGCATTCACTTTTTCTTGTTCTTACTAAAGCTGACCTACCTGCACAGCTGAAGAATGACCAATCAAATCACCAACCAGCTCCAAGAAATACATAGGTGTATTCTCCTGCATCTTCTTGGCAGATTGGTTTGCCTGCTTGTTCGCCCTTCCAAATCCCCACATGTTGAAAAACCCTAAGGGGAAAAAAAATCTCTTGTTTTGGCAAAAATGACAAATACAATTTATTTCCTCTAGCTGAAGAGAAAACTACAGAAGCAACATAAAATCTAAAAGCAAGACAGTCTGCATAGCAAAATGACAGGAGATTGTACTGTGCAGCATTTCTACATCTGGATTACTCATCTTGAGGAAGGAAGAAAACACAGCCAGTTGTCCTAATTATATGCAATTTAGTAAACATGCTGAATTACACAGCATGGATGGATGGGACAATATACAGATTAAAAAAGAAATCTCTATCCACATGGAGGACAAGAAGGTGACCATAGGTCCAACCTGATTGCCTTGACCAACCTGATTGCCTTCACAATGAAGCGCTCTCTACCTGGATGGGTGAGGGGAAAGCAGTGGATGTCATCTACATCAACTTCAGCCAGGCTTTCCACATTGTCTCTCACAACATCCTCACAGACAAACTCAGGAGGAGTGGACAGTGAGGTGGATTGAGAACTGGCTGAAAGGCAGATCCAGAGAGTCAGAATCAGAGGCACAGGGTCCAGATGGAGGCCTGTCACTAGTGGTCTCCCTGAAGGCTCAATACTGGGCCCAGTATTGTTTAACTTGTTCATCCATGACATGGATGAAGGGGCAGACACATCCTCAGTGACTTTACTGAACACAAAGCTGGGAGGAGTGGCTGATACCCCAGATTGCTGTGCAGCCCTTCAGAAGGACCTTGACAGGTTAGAGAGATGGGCAGAGAAGAACCATCTGAAATTTAACAAGGGCAGGTGCAGGGTCCTGCACCTGGGGAGGAATAACCCTGAGCACCAGTATGGGCTGGGGGCTGACCTGCTGGGAAGCAGCTCTGCAGAGGACCTGGGTCTCCTGGTGGACACCAAGCTGTCCATGAACCAGCTGTGAGGCCTTGTGGCTACGAAGGCCAATGGTATCCTGGAGTGCATTAGGAAGAACTGCCAGCAGGTCCAGAGAGCTGATCCTGCCCCCCTACTCAGCCCAGGTGAGGCTCCACCTGGAGTGCTGTGTCCAGTTCTGGGCGAGATATATGGAGCTCCTGGAGCAGGTCCAGCAGAGGGTTACAAAGACGATTATGGAACTAGAGTGCCTCTTTTACAAGGCTAGTCTGAGGGCGCTGGGCTTGTTTAGCCTCAAGAAAAGAGTCTGTAAGTATCTGAAGGGAGGATGCTACGAGGATGGAGCCAGGCTTGTCTTGGTACTGCCAGGCAACAGAACAAAGCTGCAACAGGCAGAAACTGATGCACAGACAAGTGGTCTCCTTCACTGGAGATACTTCAAGCTCCATCTAGGTGCAATCCCATGCCATGTGCTCTAGGATGACCCTGCTTTAGCAGGAGGTTGGACCAGATGACCCACTGTGGTCCCTTCCAACTCAGCCTGATTAAAAGAAAATCAGTCAGAACTCAAGGCTTTTGAATGCATGCTACAGAAAAGATTTCTTTTGGGGCCCAGGAACAAGGAAAGGACATCATTGTCCTGCAAAAATGTATCCCAGCCCTATCAGGTGCCAAAAAGCCCTACCCCAGGTTTGTCACCCATCTTTATACCCATGCGTCATACATATGGAAATTACTCCATGAATAATACTTCAGCATTATGTCATAAATTTCAACCTTGCTTAAAGTCCTTTGACCAATCAGCTCTGATGTTTCACATTCTTACCCCATGTTTTGACTAGGACTGTGTTCTGTTTATACTTCAGGACTGCAAAACAAGACTTTCTTACCTTTAATATTGGATGCTAAATTTCAGGCCCAGTGAATGCTTCTGAAATCTACTAATTCTTCTAAAATTTCACTAAAAAATCCCTAAATCTCTAAGCTTATACCTACCTCACTAAAATCTGTAAGTTTCTGAATCTTCAAATTAGCCCACTCTGTGATTATGTGAATGTCTGTACTTGAGGAAAATACTCCCTCTAACACTAATAATGCAGTGCCTAGCAGTAGTATGTAAATGAGGTTGAATATAGCCTCAGAGTGAATCTCAGTATCATTCCAAGATCAAAGAGGAGATGCAGAAAACCTGCTCATTTGCAAGCTTCTGTAGCTTTCTTCACAGGTCCTGCAACCATTTAATCTTGCATGGTAGAGGAACTTAGCACTATTAGGTGCAAGGAGGGAAGAGTCAAGGCTCATCAGAAGAGGTCCTGATTTTTGTCAAACCAGCTGATACAACTGTAAGCGTTAAATAAGCTTTACGACATAGAACTGCTTCACTTGGACCTCTTAGTGTCCCATATTAAATCTTGAGAGGCTTGTATACCCCTGTCTTCTTCAGTTTCCCTCCCACATCTGTTATCAGTTGGTTAAACGCAAGAGATTATCTTTATACAAAGAAAGCCTCTCTGAGTTTCCTCTTATGTTTTCAAATGTTCCTTTCATCCCCCCTTAGCAAACCTGTGGGTACTGGTTCAGTTGGCAGCTGCTGCTTTTCCCTCAGTTCCCAAATGCGCACACTGCCATCTTCTGAACAGGAGATCAGCTGCCTGTAGAAACAGTTGATAAGCAATACTCGCATGGATACTGATCTGTGCAAATCCCCCTGTTATTCTTCTATCAAAGAGACACTAAGTTGCCTCATACAAAAGGCATTTGTAGCAGAACAAACTATAAATGACTTGTAGAATAAGTGGGAAGAATAAAAATTTTCAACCTTATTTTAAAAGCATAGCACTTTGTAAAACAAAGCATAACAAGTTTAGACTCTGCAAACACATTTCCACTGATTGGTTTCCATAAGCTCACTGTCATTAAACAAAACCCTGTTTTTTTCTTATGGAAAACCAACAAATGGAAAGGTACTCTATTTCATTACACAATTAGACCAGCATGTACAAGATCAGGGTCCTAATTTTTACCTTCTGACAGATTTTTGTTCCATTGAACAAGAGCATAAAGGGATCTGACACAACTATCATTACGATACATAGATAGATAGATAGATAGATAGATAGATAGATAGATAGATAGATAGATAGATAGATAGACAGACAGAGAGAGAGAGAGAGAGAGAGAGAGAGAGAGATGCAACCAATTGTCCAGGTTGGCTGTCAAAACAAGTTCCAGATAAAAATTCAGCACTAGTGAAAAAAGGGTGGAAGTTACTAGTACTTTTTGTTAAAACATTTCAACTGTTACAAAACATGTGTTGATGTTTTGTATATGCTATTTGCCTTTGCTTTATAAAAGTAAAATGCCATTAAGCTATGTTTTCACAATGTAGACAAAAGTGTGTTATCAAGTCTGATTGTGAAACTGGCTATTTTCAGCCTGTGGACCAGTCATACTGGATTATAGTTTTTTCCTGTTAAATTACAACAATGAATTAAAAATCCACTTTAGTACAGTGGTGAGTGTCCCCGCCTCTCATGCGGGAGACTGGGGATTTGATTCCCACCAGGGAGGCAGTGGTGCTGTTTAAGAGATGGACTCAATGATCCTTGTGGGTGCCTTCCAACTCAGAATATTCTGTCAATGTGTGAATTTTCAAAAATGAGATCAACAAGCTCCACCTAATAAAAGCAGATCAAACTGCAAATAAGTCCCTGCCTTAGACATGAGATGCAGCTTTGCAGTCTGCCTGTAGTCACCCTTCCAAGTTTTGCTTTTCTTTATTGCACTTACAAAATGTACTGTGACTTGTACCTGTTTGGAAGCTTCTGAATGTGAAGCACAGAGGAGTCATGAGCAGTTCTCTGGCAGGCAATCACACGCTTCATTTGAAGATTATATACGTATATGCCTTTCCCAACAGCAGCAAACACACACTGGAAAGAAAATTCAATGGAACAACTTACAGCAACAGATACTGAAAAATCACCCTGCATGTAACAGATTTCCAGTGATACTATGATGTTGTCTAGCCTGCACTATCTAGATTGTTTCTGTCCTTATGTTACTGCTTTACCCTAAACATTAAAGAAGTTATAGAAAAAATATGGTTTGGGTTTCTTAGCAAATGTGGGATATCCTCCTATACTCTAAGCAGTTATTTCATGTCTGTATTTTATCCTGTTCCATACAGTCTAAGCAGAAATCAAGGATCCCAACCAACAAATCAACACACTTCTGCAATTAAACATTTATGTTCTTACACTAGAGTAATGCTTTGTGTTTTGAAAAACTCTTGTTTTATCAAGAAAGCCTGAGAAATAGAAAGCTGTTCTGCATTTTTGCCTTTTTCTTTCTGAAATTTAGCTGAAGCTGGACAAAGAGGCCTTGATCAAGCATTTGGGCTCTCCTGAATACAGAAAAGGAATGCTCTCATGGTAAAGTATTACACAATACTGCGTTTTGCATTCAATGCTCTTCTTGAGAAGAGTGCAGGCATTCCATCTTATAACCATCATGAGCCTTAGAAGCCAGAAACAAACAGCTTACACATCCACATCATGGGCCCTCTCATGACTTGTGATCTTAGAGATAACAACTGTACAATTATGTGTGTGTACATGATTAATATTCAGCATGTGAGGAGTGCAAAATGATTCCACATCAGTAAACGTTTCTAGTTTTGAACACACCATGTTTAGGTAACAGTATGGTGGAACATTTCCCTGAATGTCCCGCTTTCTTTTACACAACCCAAACAATAATGTCTCATAAACAGTTCACACTACACATCTGCCAAGATTTCATACAACTTGTAATCCAGTGTCTTATGACATTCTGACACGGTTCGGAAACATTTATCCAGGTTTTTGTTCAGGTTGGTGGGTTTTTTTCTTACATACATCCTGTGGCAGAACACTGAAACAGATCTCTGATAGCATTATTCCCAAATGAAGGGAAAAAAAAACCCCCTGAGCTCATTTTTATTATTTTCCTAATTTTGTGTGAGGTTCAAATTCAATGGCCTTCCACAACACTTCCACCTGGAGTCATACAGTCTTACAGCTCTGCAGAAGATGCTTTTCATGGAACATCCTTGTTTTTTCACAAAAAAACCAATATCCTGACCATCTCAAATGCCAAGAAAATAAATTATGATGAAACATGAATTGTACATCTATGTTAAAAGGCACACTAAACATACACATATATCAGGGGAGCAGATGTACTTTTTAGCACTGTTCCCTATAGTGCTAAACCTTTACCATTCCATTTGTTTCTGAATCATTTTTTGCCTACAATCTCTAGTTGTCAAACTAGACAAGTGCATCTTATCCAACTACCTAACTACCAAACCTGGAAAACAGAGAAAACATCTATTTTACATTATTTTTTTAAACATGAAGAACAGTGTTCTGCTTTTAGACTCTGAGTAACAAAATAATACATTATACAAATACATTTCTTCACCACTTTTTAAGTAAGACCTTTACAATACAGACAGCTCTGACTCAAAAGCACCTTGTATTTCAGGATGTAACACTAGAACCATCTTTACTTCCCACCATTCAAAACTCTCATAATTGATAAAATCCACAGCACTTTGTTTAGTTCAGTTCTGTGAATGGTAGAAAGCATTCAGCAGTCTCATATTCCACATTCAATGTTTTAACGACTTCTGACCTTCCCAAAATTCTTTTCCCCTCCCTTACAACACATCTCATGGAGCTTTAAAGCAGGAAATCCAAGTGTTTTGAAACCAAATTACAGAACTTATCCTAAACAAAATTTGCCTTTGGCTCATTGTAAATATAAGAATTGACAACAAAATCACTGGAAATCCTACCTTTAGATACAACCACATCTTTTTTTTCCCCTCGAACCCCTCAGTATTTCTCTTTCCAGGGTTTTCAGAATATTTTGTTCAGAAACAGACAAATGCATCAAATGACTATACTTGGTTGTAGCCTATATTCAGGCTTTTCCACAGTTTTTATTTTGTTGTAGCTCATACCTATGAATCTATTTCCAGGAATCCCTTTCTTAATCATTCCCCAGTAACTGACCTACATGCCCCCCCAAAAAATCTCACTGTACCACACCCATGAAATGTCTTTTAACGGTTAATAACATTTCACAAAGGTAAGTTAATATCAGTATCTGCTGAACAATTTGCTGAACTGGGTTCCAACAGAGTGTTCTGGCCAAGAACTTAAGTGCAAAGCACTATTACAGTAGAGTGGATCTTGGACATGTATTTGAGTATAAAACTGAGTACAGCCCATCTGAATAGAAGGAACAATATTGATTTACCATTCAGCACAGACATATGCCTATTCTTAAATTCAGTTCATAGTACCCACAGATATGACTGTTCAAAGGGGTGCATTATTGTGAAAACAGCATTTCCCGAAGCATGGAATATGAAAGATGTATGCCATCAAAACACACACCTCCCTATTTATTTTTTCTCTGAAGGTGCTGTGAACAAGTAATAAATCCTTGTCAGTCAAAAAGAAATGGTGTTACTCAAGTCCATTATGTTAGTTCTCATACCATCACCATATTATAACCTTCAGTTAGCTCAGTAGCCAATATTTTATATAAAAACTGTTGACTTTAAAAAAATAGCTGGGCACATCTGGAAGAAGCCTCTCATATTAAAACCAGGATACACTTGATCTTCTGTGGTAAGGTCATCCTAGCTAACTGTAAGCAGTTTACTCTATATAAAGCTTTTTACCTCCTCATCAGATGTTAAGTGTTGAACTGAAGTTTCATTTGGGCTTTGGGATAACTTGATTTCTGGCTGTGTATCTGGACAGACAGAGGAGTCCCAGAAGTTGCACTCAGATGCCTTCTTTGTCCAGTCAAGTGCATCCCAAACTATTAGCTCGCCTACATGAGAACCTGTCACAAAAGTCAGGTCTGGAGGGGAGAAAAAACCACACACAGAAATTCCATTATATTAAAAAAAACCACATTTCACACAAAGTCACAACCCTAGAAGGATAAGTGTGCCCATTTTCTTGTAAATCTATGCAGGGTTCAGTACACTAAAGTTCATGTGCAGTACATAACAGACTGGACAAAACCCTCTCTCTTTGAGTAAATAGTCATTTAATTACCTAGCATATCTCAGATGAGCAAAAAAGCATGAGCTATCTTGTAAAATTAAAACTAGGAAGTAGAACATTCACTGACCATAGTGCACAGTACAGTGTAGCAAAGGCAAGGAAGACCACCAGAAGTATGTACCAGTACAGTCAACCCACAAATTTCATGGAGCTTCAAGTCCACTCCCCTCTGCAAAGCCCACAATCCACAAAGATAAGCTGCTCATGAATATGCAATTAAGCCCTGCCCACCATCCCATCCACCTCAGCCCTGGAGCTCTGTGGGGTGTTCTAGGGACCACCCCGCCCCCTGTGCCAGCTGAGGAGACCAAAGCAAATAGCTTCTGCCCATTCCCATCCAGGGAGTCGTGGGATTCCTGCCTTTTGCCACCATCACTGCTGTACTGTACCAACTGAACCCACAAAGAGCAAAACCATGAAGTGGCAGGGGTTCACTGTATTTGAATTCCATTCCTACATATGAAGTTCTTCTATCCCTTGGACAAGGTCTATGGGCCTTGGTCTATGTCACAAAATGAAATACAGATCACAAATTAAGTGGATGAGTTAACGCCAAGATTCAAGTTGCTGCTTTTTCACACATGGAAAGGAGCTACTACAACAATATTTAATGCAGGTAGCATTTTGTCTCTTTAAGCTAAACATTGCTTGCCCTTCATAACCCAAAAGGAGAAAATAATGGCAACAGTTAAGCCCAGAAACAAGTATATACCACAGAATCCAGGTTTTCTTTTTTTCAGCTTCTTGTTACCCCTCTAACAAAGCCCCTTTGTGCCAACCAGGCCAACATACCCAACAACAAATAGACACCCTATTACACCAGTAATAACTTGTCCTGGATTCTGTGGATACTCCATGTAAAGAAAGACACTGAAAAACAGAGCTGATACTCCTAGTAGAGTAGGCAGAATTTCAGGTACAGTCAGCCCCTCTATTTCACAGTTCCTCAATCATGGATTCACCTCTTCGCGGTCTGATTTTTCCGTGACTGGGGAGGTCTGTTTCGCGGGGCATTCGTGACTGCACCTGTGCAAACTGACACTCATGAATATTCACAGTAGATATCCATGAATACGTAAATTAGCCCTGTCTGTTGCGCCGCCCACAGTGTGGAACACTGCGGGCACACACACGACTGCTGTGGCGAGTCCACACTAGGACTGTATGTGCTTTTCTGCACCCTCCCCGCTGTGTTTTCTCCCTGTCCCAGGCAGCCACTCTGTGGAATGCTGCTCAGCCTGCACTGCCTGCCCCGCTCTCCCCAGCTTGCAGGGGGTAGACCCAGCTGCCCACCAGGCCCAGAGACAGCAGCTGGCACCTTGCCATCAGCACGCCACTTTTTAAAAAAGCACACAGCCCTTCGCTGGTCGCCTGTGTGCCGCCAAGATGTCACACACCTGCCTGCTGTCTCTGCCAAGCCCGGGGATGGTGGCTGGCACCATTTTGCCAGTTGAAATCAAAAGAGGAGAAAAGGTTTATCTTGGCGCTGTTGCATTTGTGGGGAAAAAAAATAAAGAACATATCAGTGACATAGGCAGGTGTACTAGGTTCAGCGGCGCAGGCTGCTTATGTCATACTGGACAGGGCAAGAGGCTCCCCTCCAGGATACAGGCAGCAGGGGAGGAGAAGTGCAGGAAGAGGAGGAGGAGAAGGAACGGGAGAAAGCTGTGGACAGTAGGTGCAGGCTGGCAGGGAGGAGTGGGACTGCAAGCCTTCCAGGTGCAGTGTGCCTCTGTTCTCTCTTGCCACCGCCAGCTCCTCCTGTCCGTTCCCCCACACCATGTCACAGGCAGAGCTTGGCAGGACCATGCTCAGGGCAAGGCTGGCCAAGGAAGGGCTAGGGATAGCATTGCTGTGGCAATGTGAGTGAGCCACCCGCTTGGCGTGAGCCAGCTCCCAGCACCCTCGATCCCCCTCCAGCAGAGCAAGTGACCCTGGCTGGGTGTGCTCAAAGAAGGTTACTGGCTAGTTTTAAGTTTGGATTTTTGCTGCTGTGGAGTCACAGACCAAGGCAGAAATCCATCTCAATGAGAAGATAACAGATCATCATTAGAAGAAAAGCATTCCTGCACTACAAAAGAAGCTGCAGATCAGAGAAACTCGTGAAATTTGTTTAAGTTTCGCTGCTTGAGTAGAAACAAGTCCCTTAATGTTATTAGATACCTGGGCTGTGAGAAAGAGGCATTATGTATAAAAACAAAAGCTAGTCTTTACATATGAAAAGTTAACAGGAGCTGCCCACGGCCTTCCTTCGCCTTCCCTGCCTGTAGGCTCACTGTCTGGGAGTCCTGGAGACGCCAGCGTACCCCTCCCTCCCCCCTCCCCCACATTTGGCCAGTGAGCAGGTCCTGGGTGGAAGAGAACCCCAGGCTTGGATTGCACAGCACAAGCTTTTCATGGTCACTCGCAGCCCTTTGACAGTCCTATTCAAAAAACAGCTGCCTCTACCAGCCATGACTGGATCCCCACACACTGTGCTGCTGCTTAGACCCCTGGCCCCAGCCACCAGGAGCTCAGCTGCCACTCAGCTGCCCCTCGTAGCTGCGTTCCCTGACGGAGCCCCACAGGCACTTGTGCTGGAGAGGTAACATGTCAGTGAGGGGTCAGAAGTACGGCCCCGCCATAGCTTCTCAGCACACCACAGAAGACTGGGACATCCGCAGCGGCAGAATGGGTGCAGGGACCCCTCTGGGGATTCCCTGGGCGGGGACAGGGCAGAGGAGACCCCCTNACACTGTGCTGCTGCTTAGACCCCTGGCCCCAGCCACCAGGAGCTCAGCTGCCACTCAGCTGCCCCTCGTAGCTGCGTTCCCTGACGGAGCCCCACAGGCACTTGTGCTGGAGAGGTAACATGTCAGTGAGGGGTCAGAAGTACGGCCCCGCCATAGCTTCTCAGCACACCACAGAAGACTGGGACATCCGCAGCGGCAGAATGGGTGCAGGGACCCCTCTGGGGATTCCCTGGGCGGGGACAGGGCAGAGGAGACCCCCTTTGCTTCCCTGACCGCTTACATCGCAACAAAGCTTCCAGAAATGCCTTGCATCTGCTCCAGAGCTGAGGGGGTAGAGTGGTGGGCGGGGCAAATGTGCATATTAATGAGCTGCCCATGTACGTGGATGGAGGGCTTCACTGTGTGGGGACAAGAACTGCAGCATCGCAATATTCAAGAGCCGACTGTAATAGCTCAATATTGCCCTAATGGGCAGCAGGAATTGCATCATCTTCCAGACCCTCTACATAATGAATCAATCCGCAAGCTAAGATCTGTACATTCAGATTCACTTACCTTGAGACAACAACTGCAAGGAACGTATCCCATTTCAGAAGGAGCAAGAGAAAAAACTCTCATTTTTTACTTTCCCAACAGAAAGAAGACCCAAAGTTCTATTTCCATCAATGACATTGCCTCTCTTCTACATTGCAACCTACCTGGTTTCATTTCACTGTTAATCCATAAACAAAGCAATTATATTTTGACATGTCACTGCCTTCGCAGCTACACAAGAAAATACATCCACAAGTTAAGAAGTTTCATTCCAGTTAAAACTTTGGTCTCAAAATCCAAAGGTGAAACATCCTGCTGGTAACTCACAAAACCAGTAACGTTATAAAATGACTCTTACCATTGACACTAACTAATGACAAAATGTTATCCTCATGGTCAAGAAGTCGCTTTACTTCAATGACATTCCAACCTTCAGACCCATTGCTAGAAGCACTCAACCTAAAAATTACTTCAAAGATAGAGAGATTGTCTAAATAAGTACTTTCAATTGGAACAAGATGGAACAATGCTTAAATAAAACACATCATTTTCAGAGAGACACAAACTAAAACATAAGTGAGACAGTACAAGAGCCACTTATGGTCATTCATGACATCCAAAACCGGGAATGCGTTATTTCAGTCTTATCATTAAGGCCCCTTACTACAGCAACTACAGAATAAAACATTTCAGCCTAATAACTCTGAAATTCAGAGAATCAGCCAACACCAGAAACTGTAGAAAGCAAAAGTAAAAAGTATTAGACATCTTTATGGATAATGAACTAGAAGTGAAATATATTTCTTGAGGACTCATCTAACCGAAAAATTAGTATTCAAAAGGATGCAATATTCTCTAGTAAGGCAATCAAGATCATTAGGAATTAACACTTTATTTTAACCAGGATTGAAATTTCTTTTATATCTCAAATATAAAAAATTTTATATAAAAAGGAAGTGTGGGAAGCTCAGATGGAGGTTTATGTTGTATACCAATGTCTAAACACAAGAGGGCTATTTTTAGTTTTTTCCTGATTCTTTGATCAGAGAATTGATAGGTTGCTATTTTTCAACTAAGTATTTAATCATCTTGGGCAATGTCTGCTGTTTTGCTGAGATATCACTCTACTTTTTCTCCTGGATTTTATTTCTTATCTTGTAATTTCAGTAATTTTACATAGCACTTATTGAAAGGTGTTTGCCCAGGTGGCCAAGAAGGCCAAAGGCATCCTGGACAGCAGTACCAGGGAAGTGATTGTGTCTCTGCACTTGGCACTGGTGAGGCAACACCTCAAAACCTGCTCTGTCCAGCTCTGAGCCCCTCAATTCAAGGACACTGAGGTGCTGGAGCATGTCCAGAGCAAGCCAATGGAGTCGAGGAGTACAAGTCTTAAGAAGCGGGAACTCAGGTTGTTTAGCCTGGAGAAAAGAAGGCTCAGGGAGACCTTATCACTCCCTACGACTACCTGAGAGGAAGTTGTGGCAAACTGGAGACTGGCCTCTGCTCCCAGGTAAGAAAGTGACAAGACAAAAGGAAATGGCCCAGACTCTGCCACAGTAGGTTCAGGTTGGGCATCAGGAACAATTTCTTCTCTGCAAGGGCAGTCAGGCATTGTAATGGGCTGTTCAGGGAGTGGTACTGGAGTCATCATTCCTGGAGGTGTTCAAGAAACAACTGGATGCAGCACTTAGTGCTCTGGTTTAACTGGCATAATGGTGTTCAGTTAAAGGTTGGACTTGACAATCTTGGAGGTCTTTTCCAACTTTAATGATTCAACAATTCTAAATACAGAAGGTAAGTATTGTCCTCTGAGGTAAGTATTGTCTTCTCTTTGCCAAGTAATGGAAAAAGGAAGAAAGTTGCTGATCACACCCTAATATCATACCCAATTCCGGCAGCATGCTCTTCACACATATCTCTGATAATCAGCTGTTACAGAGGAACATGAACACTTAACAGAAACAGGACTGCAACATACTCACTTAGCTCTTTGCCAACAGCTGCTGCAACACAATTTTTGGGCAATTCAATCAAAGCACTGACACCTTTGAAAAAAACCCAAAAAAACAGGTAATAAGGGAGAAAAGGATAACCACTGGTCACAAGAAAACACAGCAAACTGTTAATTCCTTAGTAATAAAGTTATTGATATTCCTTCCACTTAAAAGTTATTGTGAAAACAGAAGCATATTGCCTGAACTGGAAGTTAAATGGCAACAGAATTGAACCGATTACCTCAGAGATAAGGTCAGGAGTTTTGGTCCTGAATCTAACAGCATTCTGAACATCAAACTTGTGGTGAAGATCAGAGTAAATCTTTTTATTTCAAATACAGTTATGATATTTATGTCCTAATGCTGGACAGTATTAAGGACACCATGGCAATTATGAAGACTCCAAACATAGGCAGTTATTAGACACCGTTATTGGACATTGTACATAGATTAGTACGCACAATTCTAAAATACTGTGCAGAGCCAGCGGAAGAGTAAGGCCTAGGATAAAATATCCAGCTTGCTCTTAAGTCTGTCTTTATTCTGCACAGAAGTTCCCCAGTCTCTGCCACCACATCATTAAAGAAAAATTCCCCAACGAATACACAATTTCTTTCCCCCCAAAAGATGCATGAGATTAGGGTAGAAGGACCACGCTGCACATCCCATTGACTCCTGGTACTGAAGCTTCAGTAGCGCTCCACAGAAAGCACCAAAGGCACAACTTCCAGCTGGTAATTAGCACAATACTTCATACTGAACCAAAAGAAATATTAGTATATTCAAAGATTCAGAAGGCTTTGCTTATTGCTATTTTGTCTATTCTAGGACAAGAATAATAACAGTATTAATTTCATCTTTGAATGTGATTCACAGCTTCGTTAGTATCTTGGTAAAATATAGCAATAACAGGCAACAATTTTCTTCACATGGACAGATAATATATAAGTTTACTAATATAAAAGCATGACTTACATCAATATCTGATTACATTTATTATACTCCTATCAAAACCTGCATTTTCTATACAAAAAGCACTGATTCTTAATAATAAAATGTCATCTTTACTGCTCTACTACTACAAAGCTTGACTTAGGAGTAATAAAACTCAAACTCCCACTCAACCACACAAAAAAACCAGACAAAGGAACTGGTACTTGTTGCAGCAAACATAAACCAGCAGCCGAGGTCTAGCCCTGTAAAGTCAAACTAATGTACAGCTACCGAAATTTGACACATTCTAAAACACACACAGCACAGGAGATTAAAAGCAGTCTTAATTCTGAAACTATTACGTCTGACATTTAAAAAAACAGACAGCAGCTCTAATACATAATGTCATCATTAGAATTCAAGGGAATTTGCCAAGTTGGTTTTGCATCATTATTAAGATCCATTTTACTTGCACTTTAACACCTATAATGAGTCATTTACATTTTTACCTGCATCAGAAAGATGACTGGTCTTACACAAGAGATCTAATTTTTGGTTCCAAACACACAGGTCACTCCCTCCAGACAACCATACATCCAGTCTTTGAAGAACTGTCAAACACTGTAGAACAAAAATCAGATATATGCCTCCTGCAAAAGTTCTACAGGAAATTTCTCAGTTAAATGGTCATGAGTTTGAGTTAGATAAATCTGTAAGTACAGTCATACCTCCAAATTTGTGAGGAACAGGTTTCTCGAGGGTCTCACGAACTAATTTGCAAACACGCACAAGTCATTAATATGCATAGAGGCCACACCCATCACTCCA
>WEKX01014262.1:0-60484 GCA_013390025.1 Pitta sordida
TGTGACACCGTGTGTGTATTAAAGGGCTTTGCCAGCCATCTACTTTTATGGTTACTTGGAGCAATCTGCTACATATTCTTTGTGAATTATATTATTCCCTATAAAGAGAGTTTGGTTAAAGCAAATAACTTTTTATTCCACCATCAGCCCTATTTATGCATGCCTGGAACAACTGTCAGCTGTCTTTGAACATGAGAGTGTAATTTTTTATCAGCTCTAGTAAGAGGATTTTTTTCTTATATAGATTTATCAGAGCTGAGTGATGACTAACAAAAGTCATAATCCAAATGGCAACAGCGTACAGGACTCCATGCCACAACTATTTGTAGCCAATAATCCCAAATTGGTAACGTCTGGAGCCATGAACCCCCATGTTAAAATACAGTAATCTCATAACCTTGTGCATGAGCACCAGTCAGCAGAAAATCCCCTCCTAGGAGTGAGTACCACTGTAACCAACTGAACATGGGAATCACAGGATCAGATATCCCTGATTACAGGACACACAGACCTGGAGTGTGGCCTTGGGCATCGGCTGCTCTCTGCGACTGCCAGCACCAATCTGTTGACCTGGAGAAGACCAGGAAAGTGAAATCCAGTGTTCCACTCACTCTGAAATAGTGTCCCAACTAATTCTTGAGTGCATAGTGCTCTACTTGGTGTTCCTTGCTATATTACTGCCAAGGAATACCTGGAATTCATTTTTTCTTTTCTCACCTCCCAACTGTAATTTCAAGGCAATGGAAACCCTGGAACGTTTGGTCGATTTTTGCATATTTCTTTGCTTGAAGAAATAACAAGTACTATTTGATTTTAAGACTTTCAGATCAAAGTTTTCCATTTCCATTGAAATGAAGTATCCTTTTATTTTAAAAATTACCTCTTCTGTCATTTAGCTCCCTTCCATACAAAGGAAAATCCACTTTAAAAATAATAATAATTGCTGAAGTGTTTTAGCACATTGCTTAGAAGTACTGGGCATCCCAGACTGTGGTTTTGGAGGGGAGTTCCTTCTTTGGACTGTATTTCCTGCTGCAAAACTTCTCATTTTAAAATCCCTCTGAGGAATGCTGATGCCATCAGCCAGCTGGCAGTCCTGGGCAATGCAGTGCTGGTTCAGCATTTCATGGGGTTCCAGATGTTGCCAGCACTAGGAGGACAAAATGATGAAGAACGTATGAAATTTGGATTTAAAAACGCTATATGTTGAAAATTAACAGAACAACCTCTGTTTCATTCCACCCCAGTAAGCAGTAAACTTCACATCACCACAGAAGTAATAATTACATACCTGGTAATGTCTGTCCTGTGCACAGAAGTGCTATCAAGTGTCCTGGTTTTGGCTGGGATGGAGTTAATTTTTTTCCTAGCAGCTGGTACAGCTGTGTGTTGGATTTAGTATGAGAAAAACGTTGATAACACACTGATGAAGTATCATTTGTTTCTCTTGGGTTTTATTCCTCTCTCTCTTTTTGCTATTTCCCCTTTTACAGCTACTTTTACTATTAGTTTCATTACTATAACAGTATTTTATTTTGATTATTGTAGTTCTTATCTCAACCCCCAGGTTTTGCCTTTCTCTGATTCTCCACCTCCTTCTGGGGATGGTGAGGGGAGCGAGCAAGTGCCAGCTGGGGTTAAACCACAGTGTCAGGAAATACTTGGCAACTTCAAGCATGACTGACAGTATTTTGCAAAAATCCTGTCATACTAATGTGGAATTCACCATGTAGTGTCAGTGAAGGATAAGTGTGTGAGATACATGGTAGAGTTAGTGAGCTGTGGGCACACACAAGTGTGAGTGCTGAGCTGACCGTGTTTGCTCATGTGTGGGCAGCCTTAGGAGCTGTTTCCAGGTCTGTTGTCTCCAAAACCGGCATCTGGGCTTGGGGCACCTCTCACACTCAGTGAGTTTGCAGATGACACCAAACTATTGACTGGATGCCATCCAGAGAGACCCGGACAAGCTTGAGAAGTGGCTCTGAGCAACTTGTTCTAGTGGAAGGTGTCCCTGACCATGGGCGGGGGGGGGGGTTGACTGACATGACCTTTAATCTCTCTTCCAACCCAAATTATTCTATAATTCTAAGATTTAGTGATTGTATTATGGACTCAACTGAGTCCTGTGCTGTAGCTCTCCAGCTGAAGGGCTTGTCTTGAGGTCTGCTCCAACTACATATATCCTCCTTTTACTACTGCACACCACTTCTCTCTATGGGCGAATTCCATTCTGTGAACATGCAGGTTGCAGAATGTTTTCTATTTATTTTTAAGAGTATTGAGAAAACCTGGTACTCTTGGATATGAACCATCATACTTGCACATCACTGAGGTGACTGAAAGGAGTAACTTTTTTATTGTTTCACCAATTCTTATTTTATCCTGGCAATACAATGTCCATAATTAAGAATGTTGTTGTGCTTTTTGTGCATAACTAGAAGCTCTTAATTAGGCAACTGTAGGAGAACAATAACTGAAAGTGTAGGAAGGAAGCAAAAGGATCATTACTCGTATTTTTTTGTGTTTGAGCCCTTCTCAGTAAACAGGTAGAGAAAAAGAAAGACCAATATCTGAAAAGGGTTTGTTTCCCAGCGGCTGTGCTTGGATCTACTCAATAGATGGATTTCTTTGTACCCTTATGAATGCTACAATAACAACTCCCCTCCTTCTTTAGCATGCTAATCACACACAAAAATGTTAATCTGGTTAAGTATTATAATGCCTAAGGGAAAATAAGAATAAGGTATCCTGCTGTTAGGTACTGCACAGCCCCTGCCCGGATGTGTAAGGCAGACAGGGAGTGTGGGAAATGGATATGATACAGTTCCTGCTGTTAGGATGTAGTGGGAAAACTTCTGCTGCAGGATGGTAGTAACATGATTAGGACATGTCGGAGCAGGGCAGGGAAAAAAAAGATCAAACTGGAATTATTCTTTTTACTTCTGTACACAAAAAGTCTTTTGGAGTGGACAGATAACAGTCAGAAATTCACATCAAAGTCTTTAAGCTGTTTTAAAGGGAGAGAAAAAAATCTTGGAACATTTTAAAAATCTCATTTAGATATCTTTAAGGCAGAACTTTTACAGCTTTTCATGTTGAAGCAGTATTTTCTTTAGAGATGGACCTAGATTGAATTTCTTTTTAATTAAGTTATTTCTTTTTAATGAAGTTGAATGAAGCCACTTAATTTTGGTTCAAAGAAACCATTTTGTTCAAACAACTTTTGTTTTGCTAAACCCCTTCATCCTCCTTTGCCCCCTGCCTCAACTCTCCTCCTCATTGGGAGCTGATTTTAAACTTTTTATTTCAGGTTATTTGCTTCATTCAGAAAACTTCTAGACAAATTATGTAGTTTTGCTTTACTCCGGAGATGCAATTTGGAATGCCTGTTGAACTGTGAATTTCATATATCTTAATCTGTTGTTACAGCCATGCCATGGAGACCCTCCTGAGCCTGGAAGGTGCACATGGAATGGTGATTTCTGCCCTGCTCTTGGTGGTGGGAGCTCCCAACTCTCCATGACTACACGGCTGTTTCAACCCCATATTCGTGAGTAAAATGTGCCTTGGTTCAGATAGGAGAAATTTTTCATTTTGGGAACAGCTGTGCACCACGGCTCGTTGGTCTAGGGGTATGATTCTCGCTTAGGGTGCGAGAGGTCCCGGGTTCAAATCCCGGACGAGCCCTTTTTAGAAAAATCCATTTTAGTACAGTGGTGAGTGTCCCTGTCTGTCATGCAGGGGACCAGGGGTTTGATTCCTGCCAGGGAGGAAGTGGTGCTGTTTAAGAGTTGGACTCGATGATCTTTGTGGGTCCCTTCCAACTCAGGATATTCTGTGATTCTGTGAAATGAGTGACCTTCTTCATACCTCTAGTTTAGGATAATCTTTAGCTGCCAGCTAACAGAAAAATGTCTCATGGGTGGATGATTCAGAACAAAAATAAAACTGCCGGCTTCAAGTTACAGGAGAGTCAAGTCAGAGAAAGTTTTTTACCCGTAACAGAGTAATGGATGACACAGACTCTTCAAAGGCAGCAACAGAATCGAATGCATTTTCTCTACTGGTTTTGCAGTGAATGTTTGGGGTCTCACTAATGAAGCAAAACTGATGGGATCAAAGATATGAAAACCTGCTTAACTGACAGGAATAAGAACTTTGGAAACTGAGTTAATGATACTTGTTTGCATTTGAGAGTGTTTTGAAATCTAACTTCTGTTTATAAAATACTCTGAAGTTTTAAGATGAAAGCATGAGGTATTCTCAAAGAAAACACTGACAAGGCTGCCCCTAGGCAATGTATCATCAGAAGTATCTCAATGGTGGTCATTATCCCGGAGACAAAGTCTTAGGATATGAGGAGCCAGTAGAAGTAAAAGTATATCCTGCCCTAGAACAGCTGATACCCACTATCCTCTCTTCTCCCATGTGGTTAACACAGCAGTTGTGGTGGATGTGGTTGGATCCTGTTTCAGCTGATCTCTGCTGCTTGCAGCAGAGCAGGGGTAGGGTGGCTCTGACTTTCCATGGTCTATAGTGTTGTTCCACCCTCTATGATGTTGTGCCTGACTCATCAGGAGGTGTGCCCACACCTACCATTCCAAGTTTGGATGATGTTGTTGTTTTCAGCAGGGCCACAAATCTTCCCTCTTAGGCATCTTTATTACTGTTTTTCTCTTCCATAATCCTTGGAACAAAGATGTGGCAAAAAATCTTCCCTCTGCTTCTTCCCCTACACGTGGAACTGATTTGGGGGAGCGCGGTGTTTTCTTAGGACTTGATATCCTGTGCTGCCTGGTGTTCCTGGAAGGAGGACTCGCCTCCCTGTGTGTGACTGCCTTTGTTCTGGGGTGGGCTTGTTGGCGTCCCCGACACTGCTGTGTGAGGGTATACACAGGCCCTGTGCCACTTCCCTTCAAACGTCTCTGGTTTATCTTTTCTCTTTTAATTGAGTGCATACACAATACACAGACATCTGTACTCATGATTCTATAAAATTCATTATAGCATTGCCTAGAGGCTTCTGCCAGGGTTTGGACTCCATCAGTCTATGACAATTTATAATTCCTATGAGGAGCAGCTGAGGGAGCTGGGGGTTTTTAGCCTGGAGAAAAGGAGGCTCAAGGGGGATCTTATTGCCCCTACAGCTACCTGAAAGGAGGTGGTAGTGGGTTGGGGGTTGGCCTCTTCTGCCAGGTGATTGAGAAATAGGACAAGAGAAAACAGCCTTGAGTTGCACCAGGAGAGGTTTAGATTGGATGTCAGGAAGAAATTGTTCACTGAAAGGGTTGTCCAGCACTGAAAGTGGTGAAATCACCTTCCCTGGAGGTATTTAAAGGATGTATAGATGTGGCACTTGGGGACAAGGTTTAGTGGTGGACTTGGCAGTGCTGAGTTAACTTTTGGTCTTGATGATCTTAAAGATCTTTTCCAACCTAAATTATTTAATGGTGCTATGCTCTGCTCTAAGCATAAAAACTGGTGATAGGCAGCTTCTAGGCAGACTGTGCACAAGAAGAAAATCTCAATATTTTTAAGGTCAGTCCTTGAAGTCACTGGTATGTCACACAGCCCAAAAGAAAAAAGACTATCCCTCAATTTTTCTTTTATTCTTTTTTTTTTCACGTCTTCAATCCTCAGCAATAACAATGAACATAGCAGCTGAGGCAGGTTATAACAGCAATTAATGTCCCATCGCAAAGTATCAGCTGCACAGGGAACAGTGAAGGCAGCGATGAGAAGGATGTGCAGTTCTGGAGGGAGCAGCAGACTGTTTTGTTCCCTCTGACCATTTTAAGTCTGTTTGTTTCACCTTGCTTTGCAGTGCAGGCCCTGAATGCAGCTGCCTTCACCACTTTTTGCTGGGAGCAAGAGGGCAGAGCAGCCGTGAACAACAGCTCAAGTTTTGGTGCTATTCAGACAAAGCCTGCCAGCCCAAGCTGCCTGCTCTGGAGTGGGTTGGGCAGTCAGCCAGGCAGAGCTGCTGGCTCAGCTTTATTCTGTGTAATAAATGTGCTCTGGCAGTGCACCAACTGCCTTATCTTCTTGTAAGGACAGAATCCCTGGGAGAGCCAGCCTCCAGGCCCAGCCAGGATTATGCTCCCTTCCCCAGGCAAAGGGAGCCAGTTGCAATGCTCAACACACTAACTTTGCCTAAGTCTCACTCACTTTGAAATGGTGTGACTAAGTTCAGGAGAGGGGAATTAGCCAAGGGAAGTTGTCTTCTATCTGTCTTAATTAAGCATTAATAAAACCTGTCATTGACTCTCCCCTGCAATTATCAGTCACTCAATGGGATATAGTATTTCAGTTAATCATCTTCCCTTCAGGGTCACTGAAAGACTGTCCCAGTCACACTAAAGGCGGCGGGAACCAGTCCCACAACATCAGTTGGGCTCTGTTTGGTGCTGTCGTGCTGCAAAACACCTTCTGATGACAGATGTAGAACCATCACATATCAGTAAATCCCTCTGAGATCAATGAAAAGGTTTTCCTGCATCTGACCATCCAGTACCAAGGGGCATCTGTGCCCAGAAACCAAATGACCACACCTCTGTCTCAACACACAGGTCTTGAGCTTGGCTCATCCTGCCCATGCTCAGGAAGATTGGTCTCCTCCCTTGGGCAAATGAGGCTGAGTAGGGGTTAAATGAAGGGTGAACATATGCCCACAAGAGCCAGAGGAAAGCTTCTGTCATGTCAATTCTGGCACTGGACAGTAAATGTAGGCTTGAAGCTCAGGGTGAAGGCAGACAGATGGTGGGAAAAATGAAAGCCAAACATCCACAGACTTGGAGACTTACAAATTAGAATATTAGAGTGCAGCTCCAGATCCAGGCATGTGGTCATTCCCATGATAATTTTCTGTGTGTTGCAGATCTCAGCCTCTTGTGAACCCACTTAGGGAGGGAAAACTGTGTGTGCAGAAGGAGCTGGGAGGCTGTGATAGTCCTTTTCTGTTTGGGCAGATATATATTAACCATTAAAAGTTGGATCTTTCTCATTAGGCAACTCAGCCAATATATAGATAGACAAGTAAATAAATACAAAAGAAATCCAAGTTTTTGATGCTGTTTGAAAACAGTGAGTTTTATACACCATGAGTTTCTTGCAAATGAATTTTTGCACATCCTTATACCAGTTGGATTAAAATATTGTGCAAGCTTGGGAAACAAAGCTACTGTTCAGGAGGTATCAGCGTGTGTGTTTGCCACATACAGAGCATTGGCAAAACAGTAACTGGAACAGTTTTTCTGGGTTTGGTTTTGAGAAACAGTGAGAGCCTGAAGAATTTCAGACTTTAGTTTCCCACTCTCTTGTCTATGCTGTGAAAGGCAGAAGCTAGCTGTCTGCTCTGCAGGTGAGAGCAGAAGCAGACAGGGGCTGAAACTCGTGTTTTAGCAGATTTTCACTTCCTAGCCATGAGAACAAATGCATCACTGAGCTCTGCCGCTGGCATTGCTTCCCACAGCCTCTCTTTGTGCCATACCTTGGGTAGCCCAAGTGCTGTCTGTGATCTAACCATGTGTGATTCCAGAGGTCAGCTTTCCTGGCAGAGAGTGATTCTTTACATGTGCAATAAAGGGAGATCTCATCCAGCAACCCAGTGTAATTCCACTTAAAACTGTAGCTGAAACCTCTTCTATCATGCTAAGCTGTTTGTTTAATTCTCTGTATTACTTAATGTTCTGTTAAAAGTCTCTCTTCTTAAATGCTTATTGAAGCAAGCCAGAAGCGCATAAAACCAATGTAATTAGCAATAAAAATAATTCCAACCCCCTGTTACTTAGTTAATCTGGAAAGAAGTGCAAACTGCACAGAAGCAAATTTGCCTACAGGTAGCACCACTAATAGTAATAGATGGGTACACCAGGGACAGGGACTCTTCTTGCTCCTACAGGGTTCGTTTCATCAGAAATATATATTATTTCTTGACCAAATCTGGAACAGTGAAGTACATATAATATCCTGCCTTGATGTTACTCCGTCCTTCCCATCCTGTTTTATACCACTAGTGTCTCCAGGAGATAATTCCTTTCCCCTCTCCTCCCCCTGAAGAAGCAATTCCTTCTTGTCAACTCTTCAAGCAACTTTTTCAGCTGTGGCACCGTCCAGTAGCTAAGTAACAAACAGCATCCCCAAACACGAAATCAAGGTGTATGGGAGAAAAAAACCCCTTCTGAGCACATTATAGCGCAATCCAGTGAAAATTGTTGCATCACAGATACTTTTGCTTCATGCTAAAAAGGAACCAGGCTGCCACATCTTGACAATAGCCCATTCTCTGAAATATGAAGGTGTTTGCCACCTCCTATTGCATTAGTTCTTGGCAGAGTTTTGGCCACGGTTGGGTCCTCTGGACTGTCTGAGGAGTCATCCTTGCATGCAGGACTGAGAACACTGCCTTAATTCCCATCTTTTATAGTTAGCAGAGAAGATAATTAGGACATGAGTGGAAATGCCTCATGCTCAGTGCACTCCCCACCTTGGCAAAGCTTGGGAGAGGAGAGCAAGGTTGTGAGAGTACTGCAGCCAGAGCTGGGATAGTGCCACAGCCCTGTGCCTGGAATTACTGAGGAACTACTGCTCCCAAATACCAAAATAATCTATCCCATTCTGTTCCATTCCATTCATCCTTTACTGGAAAAAGTATCCTTACAGTCATGGGTCTTGCAGGTTGAAGATTTTTTTGTTGTGTTTTGACCCCTGCACTTAACAAATCCTCTTTACACTGCTTGGCTAAAGCCAAGAGATAATACCCATCTATGCACCCGTGTCTTAAACATCCTCTTTCACTTGTTTCTTTGTTGTCCTCCCATTTTCTTTTCCTCTCCCACGTATACTGCCTTGATGGAATGAACTGAAGCACAATTTTCTTGTAATAGACAAATGACTTTTAGCTGGTCCCTGAGTTATGGCCTAACACGTGTTTCATTATGCAAGTCATAATAACCTTTCCCTATATTGTACATTTTGTTTCAACACACTTATTAATGAGAAAACAAAGTTCATCACTTTAAGAGAGTAACAGCACCTAATGGGCACCTAATCTCTTGCATAACTGACTGGATTGATAGCTCAGCCAGGCTACTGTAACAAGCAAATAATAAATGTATAATGAGATCTTTCGGATTCTCTAATCAGGCTCATTTGACTTATACTAGAGAAGATATTCAGACTATTATTAGTACGAGCTGGAGCAAGGTTGTGTAAGAAGAGAATTGAAGCTGAATAGTTTTCTGTGCCTTTATACTTATAAATTTGCTTGGAGTATATTACTGACTACAATCAATAAACAACGTGACCAATACTCCAGCAATATTTAATGAGAATGCTCTACATCAACAAGAAGACATCACAGTCAACCAAGGATTCCTTGTTCAGGTTTAAACTTGAGCCTGAGGACAAAAAAAAACATTGGTAAGAAACATGCTTGGGATTGAGCACATGAAATACCAATACTCCCCCAGAAAGTAAAAACACAAATACCATGTGAAAAATTGCATGTAATGCAAGAGCTCAGAGAATAGCAAATATCTCATGGCCACTTGCCCATGGAATGCAGCATGACTGCCGCTGAGAGCTAATCCCTGCAGCATCTTTGTGGGAAGGGGACAGACAATCCAGATGTAAAGCAGGGGAGCAAGGGTCCATCTGGATGTTTGCCTTACTCCTGCATGAAGGCCTTCCTGAATTTAGAGGCAGCAAATGCCCACTCCTTCAAATGCTGGGATCATCTCCACAATCTCTCAGCAGCAACACCTACCTCAACACAACCATTGACCTCTTGAACCAACAGAGGAGTCGTGACCCTTTGGGCACCATGAGGTGGTAAAAAAAGTGCAGAAAGCTTTTATTGACCAAGATACACTGCTCATACCTTCTGAAATACTGATGCTGCTGCTGCTGATAATCCATGGCCTCATTCAAGAGCCACCAGGGTGACAGCAAAGGTAGGCTGGCCTTTGGGGATGGAGGTGATATACACATCTGTATTGTCCATTAAATCCTGACATTAATAAATATCATAGACAAATGGCTGGCAACCTTACTGTGAGCATCCCAGATCATGCCAAACCACATTCCCGGCCCCCCCCAGACCTGGCTCACAGTGCTTTGCTGACACTTCAGTGCCATCACATCCAGCAATTCCATGGTCAACAGAACTGCTTGGAGTTAAAAAGGAGAGGGTTAAATCAGAAAATCACAGTGCAAAGATTAAATACATAAAAATGGTTGTTAAAAACACATAACAATGGTTATTATTGTGCTTGTAGCACTGTTAATAAGTGTTGGCTTATTTTGTGTTACCTATAGCTTGAATGAAGCTGCTTTTCCTACTTATGCATGTACTAAGCTCTTTGATTTCTATGACACTGTGATTTCATTGCTTTGCCCCTTGGAAGCTTCTTCTTAATTGTTCCCTGCAGCTTAGCAACCTGAAACCACCTGCATAACATGAATCTATCTCGGGCATATGATTCTTTCCTCAAGCCCCTAGCTCAGTTTTAAGTCATAATTTATTGGGTTTTTTATGTTTTAGTGCTGACTGCTCCTTTGGGCTGGTCTGGAATTGGCTTTGCCGCTAGATTTTGCTGGACATGATGGTTATCAGGAGGTTAATATGGAAGTCTGTGTGATATATTGCTGGAGTCAGACAGGTGAGGCAGCTGGGGTGGGACCTGCATCACATGCAATGGGTTGCAAGGCTGCTTTAGCAGGCAGCCCTCTGGGCTGGCATGTTCAGGTCAGGAAGGAAGAATCACCCTCAGGTGGTCCTGGTGTCTCCCAGGATCACAGAGGGATCCTGGACTGTTCACTTAATTCCCAGACAGCTAAATTAGAGAGAAAGGATCCCATTGCAAGTACTGTGGAGCTCTAGGTGCTCTGTGTTTAAGAAAGATATTTAGTTGTGAGTACCGTATCAGGCACCAAAGGAGCCTTGTTACCTTCAGTCGAAACACTTGGGTTCATGCTCTCATTGTGCCCTCAGTGGCAGTGCCAGAAGCAAAGTGGGGAGAGATTTAGGCCAACAGGCTCCAACCCACAGGTCTAAAATCACAAAATTATGTATTTCTTCTTCAAAGAAGCTCCTGGACACTCACAGGGGTTGCACAGGCAGAGATCTGGCATGACCAGCCATTGTGCTTTAGTGTGACTGAGGTGGAAAAGAGAAACACTTTCAAATGAGAGCAAAAAAAGGAATACTGCTTATCAAGAAACTTCAGCTGCTTGTGCTTGGAAAATTGCTCTGCTGTTTCTAAACTTTTTCCCCTAAACAATCTGTTTCAACATCAGCTGCTTTGAAAATGGGCTTTTCTGGGAGGGGTGTGGGAATGTCAAGCAGCAAGGGACTGACCTCATTTCCAGCACACATCACCACAGCCTGGCAGGGCTCTCTGGAGCTCTCTGTAACATATATAGCCATTTTCCTGGCTTTTCTCAAAATACTAATGAAAGCATAACTTGCCTCCAGTAGTGCCTGACACAGCTGCATATGTTCCTCACCCCCAGGACTGCCCTGGCTCTCCAGAGCTGCTGTGGACAGGGTGACAGATGGAGGAATTGTGCCAAAACCAAGATTTTTCCTCTCTGAATGTGTCTCGCTAACCATTTTGCTTTTTTTCTGAGGAGTGTGTGCATAGGGGCAGAGGGGAAGCTGATGATGCTGATCTGACTGGGAGAGTCACTGCTTCTCCTTTCACCATGGTAACAAGGAGGAATTTGTATGCACTGTGTATAGGAAGAGTTGTAGTATTTTACTAGGGGGAGTGGACACTTTTTGTTGTGAAAACTCTTAGGTCAAGGGGAGCAAAGGAGGAAATACCCTTTTTGGTAGATCCCTGCAATTCTTCGCTTGGCAGAGGCAGGATAATGTTTCCCTCAGCAGGTGCAGGATTCTGTCAGTGCTAAAATAATAACTCAGAGTTAAAAGTTGCCCCTGTGAGATGAAGGACACCCCCTCCCTCCCTAATCTGCTTTCTCTGGCATAGGACCACAATGGTCAGACCCTATTTACTGTCTAGTGGGGTTTCCATGTAGTTTCCAGTCTATATAATCTTCTCATCTTATAACCTTTCACTCCCTCCTTTTCATGTCCCTTCAATATTTTAAATCTGTCCTCTGGGCTTGGAGATCTGCAAGTGGGGCCAGGATGGAGGTGACAGGTGAGTTCACACCTGGTCACTGATGCTTTGGCTTTGCTTTCAGTGCTAAAACATGGGGTGCCTTTGGGAAGGAGGGTTAAATGCAACATAACAAATTCCCTGCCCTGATTATCCTGCTGGATCTTTACAGAAACAAGTCATCAGTGCCAGACTCTCCTTGCAGTTGTCCTTCAACCACTGGTGGCATCACCTGGGAGCATCACAGCCAGGGCTGAGCTGCTGCTCCCACTGGGCTTGTGCCAGACCAACAATCCCAGGTGAGTTTATTATGCAATAAATCACAGCTTCTTTCTCGAAGTTTCTCCCCTCCTCCTGCTTTTCCTCAATTTTGCTTTCTTGAATTGCATCCTGCATAGTTCCCTTGCACTTGCAAAGGAGATTATCCTGTTACAAAGATTTACGTATTAGCACAAACACCTTCTACCACTAAAAATGCTTCATTGGCTGGGACAGGGCTCCATGCTCAGGGGAGAGCTCTGCCAAGCAGCTGGACATGTGGTTTTACAAAAATTAAGGTTAAAATATGAAACAGTTTAGGTTTTTGCCACTCCGCTGTAATCTCCCCTTTACACTATTTGTCCTTTGGAGCTGTGTGGAAACTGACTCTCCTCCTGGTCTGCAGCCACTCTTTTGTGTTGGCAGTAGCTCTAATTATGCACCAATTAACCTTAATTAAACCAATTCCTGTGTAACTGCACATGCAGACAATGCACTGAACAAATGGCCTGACAAATATTGTCACTTAAAAGGCATAAAAACACATCAAATCCTTAATTGGAAAGTCAGATTGTAAATTGCTGTGGATTTGTAGCCCTTTGTTCCTAAAACAATTGAACAGGAGTAGTGGCCAAATAACCGGAATTCTCCCAAAACCCTGCCTGAATTAATTTTCTTTGATGGTGAGGCCAAAATATGTTATTTGTGTAGGATAAAGATGGATGGAAAAGGATGGAGCATCCTTAACTGTCAGGCAGGTCTAAAGCACATCAGGATGGCAACCTTGGGTAGTGAGCCACCAGGTTCCCCTTCTAGAGCCTGGGCGACAATGGGCAAAATTTCTGGATTATTTGGTGATTCCTGCTGCCCTCTGCCTCTAAGAAAGTCTCCCAAAAGCTGGGGCTGTCCCTCACGCGATGCAAGGGAGCTGCAGTTTTGTTGGTAGTGGGATGCGGTTTGCACCCTGTAAGCAGGAACGCAGCCAACAGATGGTGCTCGTACATACAGTTACTCCAGGTTTCATCGCAAAATGCCACACAAACTTCCTGCATTTTAGAATGCAGTGTGTTGGGGGTAGGGGTTAGGGAGATGCTGCAAACAGCACAGTTTTGACCTGAAGTTCCCTGAGCAGATTGAGCCTCTGGGACTGCTGGTGTGTGGACAGAGTCCCTGCCAAAGGGGTTACATGTCTCTAGGCTGGCACTTTATCAAAGTTTGGTGAAGGGAAATAAGTTAGACTGAGAAAACTTCCAGGCTCTGCATCACTTATTTGTCCTCCAGTGGGAAAAAAAAAAAAGACCTTGAAACTGGTTTGCAGCAGAGCAGCAAGCAAAAAAAAAAAGTCATAAATAGCCTTGAATTCAGAATTTTTTCATCCCTGCTGTTTGTAAAATGTGTTTAGTGGGGGGAAAAAAAAAAAAAAAGCTTTTCAAATCCTTTAATATGTATTGACTTTCTGGTGGTTCAGCTTTATGCTGCTGAATGTTTTCCTTTCTGTAGCTAATCAAACAGGCTCTAGGCATCACGCTTTGTGGGAAAATATTCTGCTTTGTGAACACAGCAAATGAAAGCAAAGCTAATTAAGCATGTAAATCATGCCCATATAAATCAGCTACTAACATGTTCACTTGGCCACTGGCACTGACTGCTGTGGGAAGGGGGATTCGCATGATCCCTGTGCCTGCTGTGGGGAACTGTGTGGGAAAGGAGACACATGGCCATGGACACATGTAGGGGAATGGGATGATGGTTGGGAGCTGAGGGTGGGATGGATGGTGGCAGATGCTAAAGCAACCCAAGTCAGGGATGGGGATAAAGATTAACCAGTCACTGTGTGGCTCAAATTAGGAAGCAGTGTGACCCGATTCATCACCTACAGAAGCAGATGGAAACACTTCCTTGGACTGTAATCGTTTGGGGTGAAACTTAGTAGAAATGTTGAGTGTTTCACAGAAGACATGGAAGAAAGCTGATGCACACTGGAGAAACCAACTGGGAGCTGGGCCATGTGGGAGCAGAACTCAGGACAAATGTGAGTGACAAAGAGAGAAAGAGGAATGAAAAAGCTTTTGCTCATGAGGTAACAACAGAAAATACATTTCGACAGCTAGACAGGTCTGTGGAAACCCAGGCAAAATATAGATGTGGTAAAAATTGCTGCCAGCCCTGGGGGCAGTATTATTCCCAGATTCGCATGCAGAACTAAGATTTTTTTGCCCAGAAGCATAATTTTATTTCCTTCAAGCCACCCATCAGCCCGCACTAAGTGGTGAGAAATCCCTGGTACGTGCAGGAGGGAACATAGGAAGTCCTAGGAGCTGTGGTGACTCTCCATCTCTCCCACATTCACGTGAGCCCTGCATAAACACACCAAGACCTTGAAAAGCACTCAAGGGCATCCAACCTGCTTTTCATTAAGGCAAACAGAACAGGCACCTGGATGGCACCAGTGAAGCCACCAGTGTAGGGGCACATGGCTGAGCAGGCTCTGGGATCCAGGACCAGAGGAAGGTGCTTCCGAAGAGCAAAGGCTGAGTGGGAAGCTGCAGACTTGCAGCTGGCTACAAAACACAGAACACTGAGTTATTCCTGATTTTTTGTTTTAAATTTTCATTTTTTAATTAAATAAAAACCCAAAACCTCTTTCAAGCGCTGGGGCCATGAGACTGAAGAGCACATTTTATTGCTCCCACTTGTTTGAAAGCAAGAGCTTGCAGGTATCTTCTGGGAGCAGGGTTCCCTTTCCCAAATGTGCTAAGCTGACCTTAGGCACGGCTGCATTAGACTCAGGAATTCCCTGCTCACCGGGACTTGGGGCCAATCTGTCTTCTGCAGCCAGTGCCATGTCCTCTTCCACCTGGAAAGCACCTTTTTTCGCTCCAGTAGCAACTCATCCTCCTCCCTGGAACTGGACCAGTGAGCAACCACAAGCAGGATTGTTCCCATGATAAAGGAGGATGGGGGTTTGTAACCAAATGGTTGGACCATTTCCCTGGCTGGCTTTGGTCTGTGCTGCCTGGACACTTTGTTGTTTTGCACCTCACTGGCAGGGGATAGAGCAAATGGTCCCTGCTAGGACAGGGGTGTGAGTACTGGGAACAAAGAGTGATACAGGTATAGGTGTAAAATGAATTTTTTCTTTGATTGCCATCAATGAAGAATTTTTGTATGACAACAATTGAGTACTAATAGACCATCTGGTAGCAGTGGAAGGTGTAGCAGTGTAATTTCCAGAAGCTCTGGGCACATTCAGTTATATTAAAATTAAATAACCACAGGAGCTAGGTCACAAATTTTTCACCAGCTGAAGCTCAGTAGACACAAAGAAGAGACTTTCCAAAAGCTTCAACAACAGATCCCAACAGGAGAGGATCCAGCTCTGCAGTGAGAAGATCCATGAGTCTGCATGGAATTCAAATGGAGTCAACTTCATTGCAAATCAAGTTTTCAGGAAAGTTTCCCAATATCTCTTTCCCTCCCACAGCCTAGTCTCTGCACTGTCAGTACTGCAGGTGGCTCTACCCTTCCCATCTCCTGCTGAAGTCCTTAAAGGAGTTCCAATAATGCCAGTATGAATGTGTGAATGTGTCACCCTCACCCTGCAACTCTTGATGCCCTCTGAAAATTTCCTAGTGCCTTCAGCTGAAGTGTAAGGAAGAATAGAGAAGAGGAGCCTGGGGAAGGTACTGGCACTGGCTACAGGATGTTTGAGTCCCAGGACAGGCCTCTGCAGTCCACAACTACCAGCTGAAGAAAAAACCTGAGGAGCAAATGCCTCCCCCAAATGTACCCTCTGTTCACAGGCAGGTGGGAGTCATGTTCCCCTGGCTATGCTGAGACCTGAAATTCTCCTGTTCTGGAACAGATATTTCAGGTCACCTTCAGGAAGGTATTTAATCTCCCTGTGTGTCCACTCCCCAAATGACAGACAGAAATAGCAGCACTGCCTTCCTTCCAGCAGAGTAAGTGCATTAAAGATTGCAAGGTGATGGGAGCCCTAGAAGGGCCTCAGTGGAAGAGATTCATTTGAATACATTTGTTGTGCATTACTCACTCAGCCCTGAGTTTTAATCTTCTCCTCCTCTCCATCATTGTAATCTAAATTTCCTTGAGCTCTCACTAGAGCTCAGTCCCAGTTTAATCCTTGCCTCGTTTGAGTGATTTCTCCAATTTATCCTTCAGCAAATGGCGAGGCTTATGTTAGCCCTCATCTCTCCTCTCAGTCTATCACAGGAGAGCTGTGAAGGCTCCCTGCACAGCAAGCACCAGCCGTTTATTTGGGAGCTTGTGCAACTTCTCAGAATAATTTCTCTTCTGTTTTTCCAGTCTAGTGATTTGTGGTTCACAATCTCTTCCAGACCTGCTGAACTGTTTTGTGTTGGGGGTGGGGGGTGGGGGGCAGTGCTTGGAAGGCAGCTCAGCTTTCCATCAGCATCCAACAGCAGCTTGCCATTCCTTCGCACTCCCGTGGGATGTTTTGATCCGGGCAGAGATGCATGGAACACCCCTTGCTCATGATGACAGAAGTGCTGTAGTTTGCAGAGGTGCAGCTGGCAAGATGGGTAAGCAGCATCATAAAATCATGGAGTGGTTTAGATTGGAAAGGACCTTAAAAACCATCTAGATCCACCCCTCCCTGCCAAGGGCCAGGACACCTTCCACTAGACCAGGTTACTCAAAGCCCCATCCAGCCTGCCCTTGAACAATTCCAGGGATGGGGCAGCCACAGTTTCAGTTCTACATTTGAACTGGTTTTGCTTTGTTAACTTTGAGGTTTCTTGACTGTTTTTCCAGCAGGATTATTTGTTACTCCATTAACAAACAAGTCCTGGCTCACATAGGCAGAAATGTGCAGGAGGCATATAATTCCCAATTTATTAGCTTGGTTCACATGATGTTATCAAGAATTGATTGTAATGCTTAGTGGCATTAGCAGTGCCTTCCTATCATAACAGCGGTATTTACTGACAAGAACACTATTTGTGCTACACCACAAATAATTATATTACTTACATTCAATTTGTATTATTACACATAAGGCAACTGTGCCTGCTGCACCCCCTCATACTTCATTAATGCCCGAGGCAGAACAGCATCACATAAATACCGTCCTTGGCACTTTTCATTCAAAATGATATTCAAATTATTATTAAAACGTAGATCAAAAATGACATTTCTCAACTATTAAAAAATACAGAAAGAATAGTCCTCCGCTGTATTAATAAAGAACACCAAAACAAAATTCATTGCTCTGAAAATGTTCTCTCTAAAAATTTAAGGAGAGGCTGTCAAATCTGGTAAACCCCAAATATGACAAATCTTATTTTCCTGCATTTCTCTGTAAATTTTCAGCAATTCTGTGTCCTTGACGTGATAAAATGCTCCAGAGAGTTTTAGAAAGCAGTGAAAATTCAGTTATTTATATGCAACCCTACGATACGAAGACAGCACTATCCTGTACCTCTGGATGCCCCTGACACAGCGTCCCCTGAACAAGCTGTGGGTAACACTGCACAGAGGGGACAGTCTCTGCAAGTTGGAATAATGTGGCCAATGGTCCCTCCAAGAGGGTCTCAGGCTCCATGAAAACCCCACATAAGCCCTTTGGATCCCATAGCTCAGAGGGACTGCTGAGGTATTCAATAGGCTTCTGCCTCTGGGAGCAGCTGCTGCATGTTTCGAGCTGAAATTCCCTTCAAGGCTTCTCAAAGGGCTGTATAGAAAAGGGCTGTCTGTGAAAACAGGCCGAGAGAGTTGGAGTTGTTTATCTTGGAAAAGAGGAGGCTCTAAGGAGAACTTAGGTCTTCTTCCTGTAGTAAAGGAGCTACAAGAGAGCTGGAGAGGGACTTTTTACAAGGGCATGTAGCGATAGGACAAGAAGGAATGGCTTTAAACTGGCAGCAGGCAGGTTTGGATTAGATATTGGGAAGAAATTCTTCACTGTGAGGGTGGTGAGGCATTGGCACAGGTTGCCCAGAGAAGTTGTGGATGCCCCATCCCTGGAAGTGTTCAAGGCCAGTCTAGAGCAGTCTCTGGCCTAGTGGAAAGCGTCGCTGCCGATGGCAGATGAGTTGGAACTGGATGATCTTTAAGGACCCTTTCAAATCAAACCATTCCATGATTTCCATGATTCTAAGGGAAGGTCCTGTGTAACTTGTCTCTATATGTGACAGGAGGAACAGATTGTAACAAATAATCTAAAAAGAGAGATTGACATTCTCACTGAGGTACTGGTTGCAAAGAAGGGATGGTGAAGGGCAAGGTGGAAAAGCCACATGTGAGCTTCTGTCAGAAGAAAGATGCTCTGTTTTGATCATGCTGCCGATAGGGACACTGTATGCAATTGTTTCTGTATCATTTTAGGGAAAAAAATCTTGTAATGTAACTAGATTTCTTTCTCCTCATGAAAACAAATCTATCAGGTGTCAAATTTGAATAATTTTTTGAAGCGTTTAAGGGCACATTACGTGACTTGTGCCACGCTGTGGCAAGGGATTTCAAAGAGGTTATTTGTAAAATAAGATACCAGGAGCTGAGATCAATTGTCACCCCAGCTCATGGTGACAAACTTCTATTTGTGTCAGCAAGTAAACGAGAATATCGAAGCCTAACCCATGCCAAGGATTAGAGGCCAAGTCCACTTAGTCTTGTGAGAAAGCTGTTTCTGGAAGTTTGGGGGGAATTCAGAGAAGAAGGAGAAGGATTTAATGGAAACAAAGAACTTCAAGGCAGTTCTAGGAAGCAGGAACATTTTCAGCTTTCAGTATAGGACAAGGTGAGGATGGCAGAATGCAGATGGAAAATATTTTCACATATAATATTAAACCACATGTGAATTACCTCTTTTGTGAGACAGATACCAAATACAAGACTTGGCCCATCTCTAGCTTAGGACATAGTTTAAAAATAATAGAGGTTTTTAACATATTCCTTGAAGAACTCTCTAAAACTAATGGTAGTTGAAAGCCAGATGAAGTAGCTATTTTATCTGGCAAGCTTCCATGAAAAATTTCCTACTGATGCTGGCTCAGACAGATGGAGATTTGAGGGGAGGAGGAAGAACAAAGTGCCACAGGGTTTTATTGGATGAGCCTTGAAAGGCTTCTGCAAGCCTTTCACAAGGTTTATGAACCTTGGGCTTGTTAACTTCAGTTTTGTTCAGTGTTTTAACCCTGCTTTATTTCCTGTGGTCCAGATGACACATTTACACATCCTTAGAAAATTTAATGGGATGCTCTTCAAAAAACATGTGACTCTGCTCCAGTAAGGGCAGAAACTTGATGGGTTTACTTCAATATATATGTAGAAATTTTACAATGTCTCTACATAATGTGCATTTCTCTTGAAATGTCTTCCTGGTTAGAGCATGCAAATTTAGTGCTGGCTGATGCTTCTGTAAGATGAAGAGTAAGAACAACTCATGAATATTTCATCAGTGGTCTCTGCACTGGTCAGAAATGCTAATTTGAGCTCCAAACTCTAGAGATTTAGCAAAAAGAGTTGGAGACTCAGAAGATAAAGATAGAAAAAATGCTTTTGACAGGATTATTCCTTGCTAGTCCTGGTATGTGGAAAAGTTGCCTGAAGGGTATGACATTGGGATAATCTATTGAGGGCACATATTTGGGTTATGCTGCTGAAGCAATTCTTGACTTGCAGAGCCTTGAATAATAGTATTTTCTTTATTTATCTCCCCCTCCCCCCACCCAAGGAAACAAACCAAAGCACTGTGTCACCCAAGATCTCAAGTAAAGTTTTATACAGAAGACAGCCTTAGTCCTCCTTCACCTCAGGCTTGATGTGCACCAGCATCTCCCCATCTCCCTCTGGGTCTGAGCACTACCATGGAAAAACTGAAGGGGAAAGTCAGCTAAAGGTGCATCAACCTTGACTCTTTTCTTAAGCCTTGGTTTGCCTTTTGCCATTATCTTTTGTAATGTCTGTAGCCAATTGGCCATTCCATGACACTCCAAAAAATTCAAAAGAATATTCATTGAATCATAAAATGACTTAGGTTGGAAGGGATCTTAAAGTTCCTCTTGGGTTTGTTTGGGAGGGACCTTAAAGATCATCCAACATGCTTCCACGGACAGGGACACCTTTCACTAGACCAGGTTGCTCTAGCTCCCATCCAACCTGGCCTTGGACACCTTCAGGGATGGGGCATCCACTGCTCTGTGTTCTGCTCTAGCACTAGCACTTGGCAAATGGCTTTTCCCCCTGCTCTGAGGAATTCAGGTGGTTTTTTATTTTTCTATTTTTTTAAGGAATATAAATGGAAATTCTCTTCTGTAGTTCACACAAATCTGAAGCACATGGAAATATTTTACAGTTCCAAGAAAATGGATGGTTACAATTTTTAAAATTACCATTACTCCAAATTTCCAAGAGGCTCCTTTCTCTGGTGCATTTCTCTTGCAAGAGAAGGGGGAGAGACCAGCCATAAGCAGATGAAGGCTTTTTTTGTCAGTAGCTCAGACTCTCCATCTCCTCAGTACCCAGAGCAGGCTGTCTGTGCTGGACTCAGAGTTGTCTCATCAGACTTGCATTTCAGCCTCGCCACCTGACATGTTATGACAAGCTTTTAACTTTTGAGCAGCGGTGCATGGAAACATGTCACTGCTTTGGGAGCAGCACAGCACAGACTGCCAAATATAGTTCTGGTCTCAGTGGTGCCAGCCCCCACAAGGCAGACACCCATCCCAGCCATGGCACCTGATGGGTGAAGGAGCCAGGACCCTTCAAAGGGCCTAAACAGACCTGGGGCAAATAATTTTCTGTCTGGCCTCCAACAAGTAAGAGACTGGGCACTAAGAAGGAAAGCTGGGAGGCATTTTTCAAGAATTAGTGTTTGTGGGTTTGCAATACCAAGATTGTGTGTAAGAACCCTGAAAGAGAATGCTGGAACTGAAAATTTCCTGTGGGGACCAATTGGTTTATGGGTCAGCACAGGCTCTACTGGTTATCTGTGCCTATTGACACTGTTGGTGCAGGGGAAATAAAACATAATTCTGGAAAAGTTCCCAGAGATGAGTCCATACTTCAGAGGGCTCAGCTAGTGAGAGCTATGGAGCAGGAGCTGGTATGATTTCATGGTCTCTTCATGGCTTTTTTGTGTTTACTCTCTCCCTGCTCTCTGTCCATTTAGGCACACCTGAGTGACACAGCAAATGAGGCTTTTCATGACGAATTGTCTCTGCTTTCTCAGCTGGCCAGTGCATTGCTGTGGGTTTTTCTCTTCTGTGGTGCTGCAGTGGATCTGCTGTGCCCTAAGGTGATGGTCACCTCTAAAAAAGCAGGTTCCTGACACTGCCAAGCACTCCTTGGGGTTGAGCATGTCCCACCTCCTGCCATTGCTTCATCAAAAGAAGTGATCACGGCAGGTAAACAGCCCTTTAACCAGCTCTGTGCGTTCAGGGTGCACTTGTGAGATGCCTTTGGTGTTGATGGTGGCTGCCCAAGTGTTTAGATACCCAGCTTCTAGACACACCAAGCAGTTGTTCACACCAATTTTCTGGAGCAGATTGCTCAGAGAGGCTATGAGGTCTCCCTCTCTGGACGTGGAGGCAATCCTGTGCAATGTGCCCTAGGATGACCCTGTGATCCCTTCCAACCTGACTCATTCTGTCATTCTGTGATTGTCTGCATTAATGAGCACTCGTTACTTCTGAAAATGTGCATTAATTAGCCTGTTGGACATTTTAAACAACCTTTGCCTTGACCTCAGAGCACAACTACACCAGTACATAATTACATTAAGGCCAGCACTGAAGGAAAGCAGTGTGACCCAGCCTGTGTCCCTACAGGTGACCTCTTCACCCCTCCACCAGGGTGGCCTTACCTGTGTCTGACCACAGCGTGAGAGTCAAATCCAGGCCATGGAGTGTACTTGGCACAAAACCAGCACTGGATGACAGTCCCAGACAGCGCTCAGACTATGGGCATGCTCAACACAGGGGAATTCTTGAAGATAAGGATGGGCCATGGGAATCTGTGTGCTGCAAATCCCTCTATCCACAGGTGGCGCAGGAAGGGCAGGTTGATCACAGCCAGGTTTCAGTGACAAACCACAGGAAAAATCTCACTGCCCTGTTGTCTGAATTTCCAGGAAGGAGAAATGGGGGGAAATGAATTCCTGCTCTTTCAGCATTCCCAAATCCATCCCACAGCAGTGGCTGCATCATTGCAACACTGCTAGCTTTCTCACAGCCAGAGGCCAGCCACTGAGTTATCTTCATTTTCAATTGTATGATGGGCTTTTCTTTGATTCATTTGTTTAGATTAAATATTCCTTGGGTCTGATTCAATTTTCTACCAACATTAGCCCCAAGCTGGGCCTTGGAGTCTTCTAATGAGGTCAAGAAGCTACCACGAAATGTAGAGAAAATGGGAAAAAAGAAACATTGGCAGCAGGTTGCTTACAATCTTAAAGAGCAAGAGCCACCTTCTCTGGCAGGCTGCCCTCTTGTCTCTGTAATCCGTCCTACAAAGTGGATGGGAGATAACTCACTGGCAGGTCCTTCCCCTGGACTGCTAAAAGGGGGTTTAATTTACCAGTGTATTGTCTTGGCACCACAGGACAACATTAGAATGATGACTCCCCTCATGCTCAATGCCCTCCTAGCCTTATTTATAAACTGGGGAAAAAAAAAGGAGCTGAGGATTCATTATCCTTTGGATGAAAAAGAAGAAAAGTGGTTTACCTTATTTAAGACTCACAAATACATACTTTGATGCTCTGTCTTCCATTTAAAAAAAAAAAAGTGTAGTTTTCCTGAGGTTAACCTCCTGTTTTCTTAGGAAAAAAAGAAAGAAAAAGCAAATTATCACCTCTGTAGATGGGAAAACAGAGGCAAAACAAGGGCAAAAGGCTTGTTCTGCAGAGATGGAAAAAGATCACATCACTGATTATCACAGTAGTAATTTGATCACAAGTCCTTTAAGTTTGAGGGCGGATTAGCTAATGATGCAATTAGCAAGGATAATATCCATACTGCTGCTTGAAATGTGCTGGGCAAATCTATTGCTTATTTTGTTATGCATCTGTCTACCTACAGCAAGAGTCAACACAGTTTAGAAAACCCTTTTTGTCTACTCATATCCTTTGAAGTTAAAAAAAACCCAACACCTTCACTCTTTCCTTGAGTCCCAGCATTCAGGGCAGGGCAGGATGGACTTTGTTCTCATCAGCATGCTAGAAAAATACACATTTTTTAGTCTTATTTCCTGAAAGAAAACAATTGGCTTCTAATATAAGGTTGTGCTGCCTTTCTTTTTGTCAGATTCTCCTTAAAAGTTCCTGAATCCAGTGTTAACCACGTTTACTGGAAGCACTGAGCTCTCAGCAGCATTTATGTCCATATGGGTTTTGTGGAGTCTAATTGTAGGTAGGACAGGCAGGAGACAGTGCCTGAAAAATAAGTTCTGGAAACCAGAGACCCCATGAACCCAGAATAGTGTCCAAGTGTGGTTGGTGTCCTTGCAACTGGCTGAAAAGGGCTCACTAGCAACTCCTGGGAATGGTCCATGGGTGGGACATATTAATTTACTAATTTTAAGAGGACATTAATGTTAGAAACAAGTCAAACTGAGGAAAGCCAACCTTTTGAGTGATTGCAATAGCTCCTATTTCAGAGTTATAAAAGGAGAGTATTTGTAGGTGAACAAACCTTCTCCAAAACTTCTGAGGCCAGAGGGTTCCTCCTCTCAGTCTCGGTCTCTGTCTCCTGCAGGACAACTGTCTGCAGAGAGGTGAGGAGTGGTTTTAATTTATGATGTTTTGCATTTCACCACAATGGGAGGTGGTACAAAGTGAGACCAGAAGGGTGGTGGCTCTTTAGTTTTGACTGAAGCTCTCAGACAGCTGCTAAACCCCCATAATTGGGGTTTCTAATTGGGACAGAGAAACAAATCCCTGTGTGCTAATCCTGTTAGAGAGGGAGGGTTAAGCCTGGGTATCTGTCAGCAGGAACTTGTTTCCCCAGGCTTTGGCAGTGCTGACGTCTTAGCCAAAGCCTCCTGCTGTGTATGAAGCACTGTATCATTAAGCCCATGAGCAGAGCAAGGCTGCCTCGGCTCTCCTGGTGATGCCACCAAGACCAGCTCTGAGCCACAGAGGACAAGAGGTCACAGAGTCATCACTGCCAGCCCGGGTGCTGGAGCAAGGAGGAGAGAGCTTCATCGTGTCCTCACCACAGCCCTGCCTTGGGACTGACTGCCAAAATGGAGCTGTGCTCTGCATGCCGTTATCTGCACATCACCTCAGAGAGGACGCAGAAACCTGCTCAGGAAACTGCCATCTCCTGCCTGAAGTTTTCCCTGGACGCAGCGTCATCAGCTAGCTCTTTGGGAAGACTGTATCTGATGTCCATCAGCTGCACTGTCTCTTACAGGAATTTAAATACCCCAGGTTTCAATTGATCCTGAGCGTAGGGCAGTAAAGAGAAAAGTGGAAGCCCACACTGCAGGGCAGATGGACCCAGGTAAAACTAATTTAGGGAGCAGATGTGTCTAACAGCATTTCATTTTTCACTTCTAGCATTTCATATCAACAGATTTCAAATTTGTAAGTCCCAGTAGCCTGCTTGAAAGTGGTATGTCTTTATCAGATCAGTTGAGGTCCTTCTGGAATGTGTATCTCATTGGCTGCATCCAAACCTTGTACTTGGAGTACACGTTCCTAATTAAAACAGATTGGGCCTTTGGGGAAGGAGGGGCTGCAAAGCATTTCCTAAAGCACTTTCTACTTGAGTTTCATTGTGAGAAAATACACCTGAAGGATGATTCAGGAATTAGGATTGAGACAAATTTGAGTCTGGTGGGGTAATTATACCTTTAGAGTATGAGAAACACAGGAAGCCAAAGTGATGAGCCTGAAGTACCTGGAGGATTGGAGACAGAGGCTTCACCCTGCCAGAAATATAAGGCATGAACTTAAAGCCTCTGTTAATTTGCTAACAGCTTTTTTATTTTAGAAATGCCTTAGAGCTGTTTTCTACAATCATTTTGGAATGTGAACTGAAACAAAGCCATTTAGTCTGAACCAGAGGGATAAACTGCCCATTTCCCCAGTGTAATAAATACCAGCTCAAACACAAATGAAATCATCTCTCATCAGACAGGCCCTACAAATGTCATGCTATAGACTTTCTGCTGCCACCCACACAAGAAACCATCGGGCAGGAAATAAGGACATGAAAAACAGGTTTCTGCAGTAGTAAAGCAGAGCTGCTTTGATGGCTGACGCAGGATGACGCAAGCACTGAGCTCCAAGGAGGAGAGTGCAGATACATCTGAGTCACCTTCCTCCTGGCACTACCAGGCTTAGTTTAAATGTAAAATATTTTATTGTATTTATTGTTTCTACTGTTGAAATTCTTTCTCTGCAGAGATCTGGGCACATCTTGTGTGTAAATGGGATCAGCTGTGTTTGTGCTGCTGCTGTCCTCACCTGTCTCCAGGTGGGGGATTTGGCTTTCCCAGGTGATGTTGCTGATGCATGTGGGGACAGAGAGTATAAAGAGGGGTTAGCAATGATTCCCCCATCAGGGTAGCTGGGTGCTGTGGGGATGGTATGGGAAATTTTTCCCATTTAACCCTTATTTCCAAGGAAACTCTAGACAATCTCTGTGTGGTTTTCTTCCTCATCATTTCCAGCTCCTTTTCAAGATGTGTCATGGTTTCTGAATGCAGCCCTGGGATCCAGCCCTGTCTCTGGGAGAATGATGAAGTTGAAGGTGATGGCCTGTCCTAGGTAATGCCCCAGGAGAGCTCAGGCTTCCCAGCCCTCCCTGCAATGCTCACCAACAGTGTGGTGTTGGAGCAGCCTCGCTCCCTGTTCCACAAGGGAGTTTCCCAAAGGCTCAGAGATAAGGAATTGCTTGCCTACTTCATTGCTAGCTTCTTGGATAACTTCTTCAATGACACCTGGGGAGGTCACTGCCTCAGGAAGTGTGATGTGCTGGAGAGAGGAAAGGCTGTGACATGCAGTGAATGGCTGGGTAAGTGCTTCCTTTTGCCTCTCCTTACCCTTAGTACAGTGGACTTACCCTCCAATCCATAAAATAAATGTGCAGTGCCAGTTCTACCCTGGACCACCTTCTTTTGTGGAAGGTGGTTGTAGAGAGCAGCAGGAGAGTATGGATGGGGACTCAAATATTCCTGTATCTCCACCAATATACCTGAAAAATGAGGGGGTCATACAGATGAGCTGCCCTGACTGGTGATGGAATCTAGTTCAGGCTGAGTGCAGAAGGCAATGGGAAAGCTGGAAGCAAAAAAAACCCCAAACTTCAATTTGGTTGTTTTAATGTAGAGAATTTGCTGGGAAACCTAAAATAATGTGTTTGTTATGTTTTTGGCTGAACTGAGCTATTAAAGTGTAAAGCAGGTGGTGTAACACGGTGGAGGATCTCATGCTTATTTGCACCTGCTGTGCGTTTGGCCCACTGCAGTAATGACAAAATGTAGTTTTTCATGCTTTTTCTACCCCTGTGGCTCTGGAATGCTTTAGTAGATGTACAGTGAACAGCTGCAAAGCATGTTCCTACCTGCCAGCCACAGCAAATTTGTGAAGTTGGTGTTTTATTGAATGCCAAATTACCCTGAACTGGGACAACCTGCAGCAAACACAGAACAGTGTAGAGCAGAAAGATAAGACCACAAAGCTTGGGGGTGAACAAACAGGACAAACCTGTTGGAATCAGTCTGAGTTGCTCTCTAGCTCATTTCTTAAATACTGGGTGTCCTGGACCTGCCGCTGTTGACAGTGTAATGGGATGGAAGTGGTGGAAAGGTTCCTTCTTTTTATCCAGTTCATGAAAAATAAAGAATGAATCTTAACCAGGGGCAAGGAAAAGTTAATTTTAGTGATGTGATTTGTGTGTCTCTCAGGCTGACAACACCAGAACAAGAGGACATGGCCTTAAACTACACCAGGGGAAGTTTAGACTGGATGTTAGGAAGAGTTTTTTCACAGAGAGAGTGATCTTTCAGTGGAATGGTCTGCCCAGGGAGGTGGTGGAGTCGCCATCTCTGGAGATGTTAAGAGAAGACTCGATGAGGAGCTCAGTGACATGGTCTAGTTGGTGGGAGGCTTGGATGGATGGAGCGTGGTGCCCATGGTTCCACGCTTGTGGGCCTGATCCCTGGGTGGGTGTTCGCTTGGGAGTTGGACTAGATGATCCTGTGGGTCCCTTCCAACTCAGAATAACCTGTGAACCTGTGTGCTACTCTGCTTGTAGACTGTAACTCCCATCAAGGGCCATCTCCTGTGGTCACTTTATGGCAAGCACTGTGCTAAGCAGGCTTGCTCTGCAAAGGAGAGAGCTTGACAAAGGATTGTCATCATGAAATGACTTTTTCACCTCTGCTGAGCATATCTGATGATGAGGGAAAAATAATCATCTGAGGTATCAGCCATCCCGCTCTGCTGCTGGCAGTGTGCCTCGTGCTTCTCACCTGTGACACCTTCTCCCATGCTTTCCCTTTCAGAGTGAAATAAAATATACTTAAAGTTTTTTATTGGGGGTAGAGTAGTTTTTATTTAAGTTTGATGCAGCTATTTCCAGACCATGTCCTGTTGACTTCTCATTTATTATGAGGTAGAAAGGTAAAAATATCGCTGGCACATCTTCACTGCCTTGGGATCCCTAGGGCTTGTGGTGTGGCAGGTGGGGTGTATTCCTAGCATAAAGCCTCAGTGTTGTTCTTGCAATTTGAGCTTACAGGGAATGGATGGGATTTGCAGTGCTTAACTGATTATAAAACCTAGTGTTCTCAAAAATGGAATTAAGCTTTGAGTGGACTTGGTATGGCACAAAGCTGGCAGTGCCATCTCCAGCTCCAAAAAGAGTGTAACAGCACAGTCTGTAAGTCACCCTTGCTGGGTCAGGGAGCTGAGCTAGCATCTAGCTGAAAAGCAGGGAATGATCGAGAAACGAGGCTGCCAACCTGCTGATATGCCTCCTTGGCTAGCAGCTTCTCGGACATCAGTTGCTGGCTATCTAGTGTGTGCTTTAGCTCATAACAGAAGTGCATCTTTCCCAGTTTTTCTTTCTGATGTCTTTTCAGACTTCTCCTTCATCTATCTTGCTGCCGTGGATTTCATGGGGAAACAGACCTGGAGCCCCCAGGATGGTACCTGATATGAGGCAGGTGTGCTTTAGCCAGGTCAAACATCCAAGTAACACACATTTCTTTCCTCACCCAACCCTAAAATATCAGCCACTATTCACCAGACTTAAAAATATCATCTTGTATTAGACACTTAACTGAATTGAAATGTTTGGCAGCGTCATGCTCTGGGGTTGCATCTGTCCCATTCCCTGAGCCCTGTGCCTCTCAGTCTGGCTGTTTGGTCTGGCAAACATTAAGCTAATCCTAAAAATCCTTCTTAACAAGCAAAGCATGTGGCACCTAGATGGAAATTTAATGAGAGGGTGTTGAGGAGCAAAGCTGACAAATCAGTGACCTTTCCTCTGAGGTGAGCCAGACCGAGACCGAGTCCATCCTGAGGCACTGGGATTAATGAACGTGTTGGTTCCAGCCAAAAGCAGATGGGCATTGGTTACGTCACATGGCTGTTATATTGGGCTGCGAGTTTCATAGCACTGAACTCTGCACTCAAGAGAAGGCTTGAACTGAGCCAGCACAAAGATTCATTGAATTATCTGCAATTCCTACCACTAGCACATGCTGGGGTTAGGGCTGGAGCAATCTATCCAAGTGTGGGGTTGGCCATCTGATGTGATTTAGCAAATGACTCATGGAAGAGGAATATAGGTTTTCTGTGTTTATTTCAGTTTGCAGCACAAAGTAATTTGCATGCATTATCCTGGGCTGCATCCAGAGCAGTGTGGGCAACAGGTCAAGGCAGGGGATTCTCCCCTCTGCTCTTGTGAGACCCCACTTGCAATGCTGCATCCAGCTCCAGGACCCTCAGCGTAAGAAGGATGTGGACATGTTGGAGCAAGTCCAGATGAGGGCGATGAAGATGATCAAAGGGTTGGAGCATCTCATCTATGAAAACAGGCTGAGAGTTGGGGTTGTTCAGCCTGGAGCAGAGAAGGATCCAGGGAGTCATTAGAGAACCTTACATTGCCTTAATGGGCTACAAGAGAGCTGGAGAGGGACTTTTTACAAGGGCATGGAGTGATAGAACTAGGAAGAATGTCTTTAAACTGATGGAGGGCAGATTTAGATTAGGTATTAGAAAGAAATTCTTTGCTGTGGAGGTGTTGAGACACTGGCACAGATTGCCCAGAGAAGTTTGGGCTGCTCCAGCCCTAGAAGTGCAGAAGGCCTGGCTGGATGGGACGTTGAGCAACCTGGTCCAGGGAACGAACCATTTCAGGACATTGAAACAGGATGACTTTTAAGGTCCCTTCCAATGCAAACCTTCCCATGATTCTATGTTTTTAGTTAAAAGGAAAAAAAATTAACAGCTTCTTAGCCAATACAGCTTTAATGTACTTCTGAGCTTGCCACTGGGAAACTCTGTGGCTTCAGAGCTTCCTTGGTGGCTCCCTGCAAAGGGAAGCAATGCCACCACCAAACAAGTGTTGGGTGGGGTGGGGCATTGCATGGCAAAAAAAGAATTTAAAGAATAATGAAGTAATTCTTAAAAAAATCCCAACCTGGGACATGAATAGTGGTAGAGGTCACAACACTGATAACGAAAGGCAACATTGAGATTAGAGGAGAGGTAATGTGGTAAAAGTGGAGGGAAGGAGGAGGAAAGCAATGTAGATTGTAATGGTCTTCATACACTGAATTAGTCTGGAAAATGAGTACAGGGAGAAAAATGCTGGAGTGGCTGGGGCAGAAAGGCCTTTACCTGAGTGTAAATGGCAGGATGGCAACAGGTTAGGTAACAGGTTTGGCTAGGTTAGGTAACAGGTGATAGGTTGGACTCGATGATCTCTAAGGTCTTTTCCAACCTTACTGATTCTGTGATTCTGTACTTAAATTAGCTGAGTCTATCTGTGCTTGGCTACAACTGGTGCAGCCCCTTCTGCCCTTGGCCCTTGTTCCTGCCTTCTTGTAGCCATTCAATGGTAGCTGGGATTCACTTCTCAAAACAATTTAAACAATTGAAACTATGAACTTGGTGGACACTGAATATTGGTCTTTCAAGCCTATTAATATTTTAAAAAATATTAATATCTAGAGTCTGCTTGTCTGGCATTGACTCCAACTCCTGCAACATCCTTACTAGAGAAGAGGTGACCCCTTGTCAAGGACCTGTCTTTTTAGGGTCAGACATTCTTAGGAGTTTAAGATTACTCTTTATTTACTCCAGACTGTTCAGACCTTATTGGGAGATAGAAAGAGATCAGACAAGAGGATCAGAATGGTCCCCTTTGGCCTATTTTTATTCCTTTGTGAGTTGTGATTATCTTCCCTGTAAGCCCTTCCTGGCTTTAGGCTGTGCCTAAAAAAAAAAAAAAAAAATCGCCAAAGCATCAAAGTTAATGAAATTACTGATGCATTTAAGAAATAAAATTGCTCAGTATAGGGTCAAGTGAGTCAGTGTTCCATGTCCTGGTGGATGGGGAGGGAGGGCAGGAAGGTGGAGGGGATGCTCTGGCACATTCCTGTCTGGGCAATGCCTGGCCACAAAAACTGCTTCAGTATTTCTCAAAGGCACTGAAGTGTGTCCTGTACAGGGCTTCATGTTCTCAGTGCCTAATTAAGCACGAGGTCCGAGGTTTTGTGGTGATGATCTACAGGTCTGTGTCTGGACTGTACCATGTTAAAACCTTTTAACAGGTTTTAGCTCCATAAATTAAATAACTTTAGTTTTTATATGCGTAAAAGGAAGTCATTTAGGTGCAGCAGGTCTCTGTGGCAGGAGTCCGAGGATGTTTTTAGGGTCTCACAAAGATGAATCTGTGCTTTTTAAGTGCTAATTCTTTCATCTAAAGTGACATGAGAATCCTAAACACCTTTCTATTACACCCCATTACCCAGATTCATAAATCTAGTCAGGAAAAATCGCCTTCCAGCAGCGAGAAGTGAGTCACTTTTGGTGTGAGCAGAGCCTCTGCGGGTTTGACATGAGGTTTCAGCGAGGTAACGGGAATTAAAGGGCACATCTTGAGCTGATGAGACATCCAGATATCAGGATTCCTAATGTCACAGTGTAAATAATCTCTTACCACTCCATTAGAGAGGCTTTCAGGGCATGTAGCTATTGTTAATGACTGCCTCCTAATCCCGACTTTCACGGTGTGCTAATTCAAGGTCTCCCGGTGCTTTTTGCAGAACACAACTATTTTCCAGTTAGAGAAAAGGGATGCTGGGCTGAAATGCACAATGAGAAGCCCGTGTGTGCAATGAATCCCTGTGGCCGTTGCTTAGGGATGCTTATTTACCCTACTTGAAGATAAAACTGCTGCTGGGAGAATGGGAAAAAATCCTTTCCCAGGTTTAACCAGAAAGGAAGAGGAATCCATGTTGCTGACAGACAGATATTTCTCCATTATTTACACAAGTCTGAGTCCAGAAGTCCTTGATTATTGGAAAGATATTGAACTGCTCCAATAAAGGCTTAATTTGAGACACTATCAGCACCTCCAGTAAGGTTTTGTTTCTGTGGAGCAATTAAATAATTATGTAAATACTAGTTAAACCCAGCAAATATTTGCAGAGCTGTAATCCTTTGGGGCAGTCCTGTGACTGAAAGCGGTGCAACACTGGAGGAAAGCTGATAGATGGTTTTCATTTAAAATTGCAGTTAAAGAGAAACAAAAAACAAATCCATTTCATTTGGTGCTTGGGAGAGTTTCACACAGATGGTGAAACTGTCAGCACATGTTGAGAGTTTTCTTTGCCATACAGTGACAATTTGGGGGCCCTTCTTGCTGAAGGAAGATGGGAACTTTATCCCATCATTTCACAAAGCTGTGACACTGCTTTTTCACCTTTCAACAAACCCATCTCTTGCTGATGTGTGATATTAGGGCTGTGAAGGTGACCTCCCTCAGCAGCAGTATTTGCTTCTGGGCACTGGGATCTGCAGGTTTGCATGGGGAACTGCTTGCTCCTGAGCCTGGTTACTGGCTGAGAGGTTTTATTTGGATGTTTGTCAATTAATGTCTATGCCTTGTGTATTTTAATTACTCAGATTATAAAGTAAAGCTTTTATGATGTTCTAATGTGAGAGTTAAAAGCACTTTTAATGGAGAGGTAGTAGCAATTTGCCAGCCCAGTGGCTTTGGTCCATCTTGAGGCTTGTGTCAATGTCCTGTGAGGTGGTTTGTTTATTCCTGGTCTTACCGGCACAGAGATCTTGTCCTTCAATGAGGCATTTAAAGGAAATGGAGGGAGAAGGAATCAGAATCCTTCTTGGGTGAAGGTGCTCTTTCAGGAATGACAAAGGAAAAGGAATCTCCTGGCTACATCTACAAAACCCCATATTGAATGGAAAGGGATGATGATGAAGATGCAAAATCCATCTGTTCTGTGTGCTTTGAACAAGGCGTATCCTGGCTGACATGCAAAATGCTCAGCAAGTAGGGAAATGACACTTAGGCAGTTGTCTGTCCAGGCCAGCAGTCTGTGAGACGAAGCTGAACCAAAGCTGGCTTCTAACACTCAGTTATGGCATTTTTGGGAGGATTTTGAGCAGTGCTTCCACTAAAACATCTGTTCACCCCAGCATCCCTAGAGCCTGCAGTTGCTGATGAATATATAGGCCCATCTTGAGCTGTTCTCTTGTTCTACCACTCTGGCCATGTCTTGGTCATCCCTCCTCAGACACAAAACCTACTTCTGTCTGTATGGCAATGTGGTGAGGGTGCATAGGGATGGTGCTAATTGCTTTTTCCAGCACTAAGGGTGGAAATGTCCTCTCATGCTCTTCATAAACAGCAACTAATTGGAGGCTGCAGGAGCATATGAAAGCAGCATGGCTGTTTGCTCTGGCCTTACCTTTTTCTTGGGGGATCCACTTTTTGCTGTTAGATTGGTATGCAGGGCTACATGAATGCTCAAGCAGCTTCAGCTCTTAAAGCCTTTGGAAATGATTTGTTTTTGACAAGGATCTGCAGAGATCTTTCTGCCTCATTCCAGCTGTGAGTTCTCCATCCTTCTAGGGCAGCCTCTTAAACTAAACCCTGCTGATCAGGGACAGCCTTGATGCTTTGTTTGTTCACTAGTGACAAAACAACTGTGCATAAATTCCCACATCTCTGTGTAAATAGTTCCTTACTGCGATAGATCCTGTCCTTCTGGATTTGGCTGTGGAGAGAAGCATATGAGAAAAGCAAGCAGCTCTGAAAAAATGGGCTAACCTTTTGCCTGTTAAAAAGCTGGATAAAGCAAAGAGGTGTCTAGGTGATCTTTAAGGTCGCTTCCAACCCAAACCATTCCATGGTTCTGTGATCTGGAGGCACTCTGGCAAGCAGAAGCTGCTCATGGGCACAGTCTAATTAGTTCAAAGTATATTGTTACTACTGATGGAGAAGAAAGCACACTTCATAACATCAAGGCAGTGGTGATAGTCAACAAGGAAGCTCATAGCTGAGGCTGGCACTCCGTCCTGGCCTGGTCACCTGCAAGGAAGGTCACTTCTGGGTGACGTAACTTCAGCAATGGACCTCTTTGCCCTTTATGGCTCAGACTGAAGTACTGTAGGAGGATGTGTTTGGTCCCAAGAATGCACACTGGCTACAAAAGGCACCTAAAACAAGTAAGACCCTGTCAGTGAAACTGTGTGTCTGTGAAGCCACACAACACTGTGTTTCATAACAACCATGAGGACTTTAGTCAAAGATGTCCCTAAAAAATGAAGGATAGGTAGCCCAAGGGAGGACAGTATGAAATATGGATGTGGACAATCCTATCTTCTGTCAGAACAGCACCAGGTGACTGCATCAGCAATGGTCTTACACCTTAAACCCTCAACAGTGCCTTACTGGTACCTGCTGTTCAGGGGAGCTGGGCTTTAGCTGTAAACTCAGCAAGGCTTAGAATGTTTTATTCTGAAGATATGTAACATTGCACTGAGCAGGAGGCTGTCAGGACCCATTCCTTGGTGTCCATGTTTGGATTAGACCAGAGGTACTGGCATTGTGTGCAAGGCAGCAAGACTCAGGTTTCCATCCTGTACTTACAGTATATGTATCAAAAATTTAAAAAAATAAGTATATATATAGCAGGGAAAAATCACTGCTGAACAGTGTCTGTGCCTTTGTGAGGGAAGAGAAAGTGTAAAATCAATAAAGAGTTTTATTTAGAAAGCTGAGGCCAGAGCAGAAAGAGCAGATGCTCTGTAAAAGGCAGAAAGGGGTAGACAGAGCAATTATGAAAGGCAGAAAATTATACTCAACCTTTAGAGACACAAATGGGGTGCTATGTCAGCATTTTAATCATCCATCCTATTTTCAGCACTGTGTTTAGATTAAAACATCCCTCAATAGCATGTCCTGGGTAAATAAAGCTGGGTCAGGGGCATATTTTTCCACAGCGAGTGAGATAAATATAGAAAGTTGTTTTTCACCTTTTGAGGAGAGCCTTCCTGAAGGATAAGGAGGAGCTGGAGCTCTGAGCCTGCTCACAGGTAGTGTCTGTTGTGCTCATCTCTGCCCTTTTATTTTTCTTATTTTTTTTAACCTCCCAAGAGGATTGTTGAGCTTTTCTGTGCCACATACTCAGATGTGAGATCTTTCCTGAGAGGCTGAGGCAGGGCTGTGCTGCAGCCTCCAGCTCTGATGACAGGTTGGATAACTCATGGCAGTGTATAGGAGGCAAAGCTTATGTGAGGATTGTGGGTTTCTTAAACCAGCAGTGAAAGACTCCTTCCCTCACCTCACAAAACACCCTCAGGTTTCCACTTTGATTAAAAAAATAAGGCAAAAATATTTTCCTATAAGGTAGTGTTGTGCATTATAGTTGGGAAAAACATGTAAGCTGGGAGGGGAGCTTGGCATCACCCTGCTCAAAGCTGTCCTGTGCAAGGGACCTGTGTGCTTCAGTGTGGGTTAACTATGTATCTGCTGCCTCAAAATTCCAGACTGCCATTCCCTGCCTATTAGTAGTGTCTATCAAACAGCAATCAAGGGTGTCACAGAATGCTTTGGATTGAAAGGACCTTAAAGATCATCCAGCTCCAACCCTTTGCTCTGGGCAGGAACACCTTCCACTAGGTCAGGGTGCTCAGGGCCCGATCCAACCTGGCCTTGAACACTTCCAAGGACTGGATATGCACAGCTTCTCCAGGCAACCTGTGCCAATGACTTACCACCCTCACAGGGAAGAATTCCTTCATAATACCTAATCTAAACCTGCCTCTTAGTTTAAAGCCATTCCTCCTTGTCCTATCACTACATGCCCTTGTAAGAAATCCCTCTCCAGCTTTGTAACATCCTCTTTAGCTGTCAAGTCTCCTTGTAGCCTTGTCTTCTCTAGGCTGAATGATCCCAACTCTCAGCCTGTCTCCATAGGAGAAGTCCTCTAGCCCTTGTAGTATCTCTGTGGCCTCCTCAGGACTTGTTCCAGTAGGTCCATGCCCTTATGTTGGGGAACCCAGAACTGGATACAACACTGCAGGTGGGGTTGTACGAGAATGGAGTTGAGGAATAGATCCCCTCCCTCCCCTGCTGCCCACGCAGCTTTGGATGCAGCCCAGGACATGGATGGTTTTCTGGGCTGCCAGTACATGTTTCCAGGTCATACTGGACTTCTCATCAACCAACATCCCCAAGTATTTCTCCTCAGGGCTGCTCTCAGTCCTCTGCCATGCCGGTATTTGTGCTTGGAACAAAGGCAACGCATCCAAATCAGTGGTCAGGGTTCTGGGCTCTGATTTTTGTAACTGCAGGGTGAGGTACTTTGGGGTGTAATTGTGCACTGTGAAGTTACAGCACCAACAAAGGGGACAGCATTCCCCTTGGAGGGGGCAGCGAGAGCATCAGCAGTGTCACCTCTTGAAAATTGCTTTTTTCTCTCATCTTCCTTAAACACGTATATAAGCTCTGCTTACACACAGCACAGCTGATGGAGCTAACTATGGGAATGCAGCAGATGCAAAAACACAGCTCAAAATGGAAGATTTTTCTCTTGTAGCCCTCACTGGGGCCCCATCTTGGCTTATACTCTGTTATGGCCTGGTCTGGCAGGTTTTGAATAGCTGGAGGTTTTATTCAAGCCTTTATTGACTGCAGTGTAAGTCCTCCCCAACTGCTGCAGATACTTTTGAGATCAACAAAATCCACTTCCATTTTTTAAAGTTAATTCTCCAAGTGACTTTAACATTTTTTTTGTTTTTTTTAAAAAAGCCATGAAATCTTTGGAGACATTAGAGTTTATGAAATGAAGAGCAATACCTTGAAACCTAAGTTTCAAAATCAGTTTCCTACAGTTCTTGATCAGCAGCTGCTTAGTGCAGTAAAACCACTGGGAGGCTGGACTCTGTAGATTTGGAGTCCTGGATTTGGATGACTAATCCTTTGGATGACTAATTTCTAGTCATTCTCATCTTTGCTTTGCTTTGTGCAGCTCCAGATAAGAATCCCAAGAACTGTGGTTTTCCAAAGTGCATTTCGGTGCTGACAGTATTTGAAAATTTTCTTTTGTATATTTTTAAAAATCTAAATAACTGGCTTTTGACAGCATTTTTCTAGAGTCCAGATTCCTAAGTTTTATAAGAATTCAGTGTCAAGATGTCCTTTCTGTAGAGTCCATGAATTTTGTAGCTGCAATTATAGCTTGATGGATGGTGGCTGCCTTTGATTACTGCTGGAGAACAGCAGGACCATGAGCAAACAGCAATATTCTGGTATCAAGAGCATTTCAGGCCAAGCTTCTTGTTCAGCTCCTGAGGGTGAGTTGTGTTGGCACCTTAAGAGGTCTTGGATATATAGGTGAGGCCAAGGACCTCCTATTTAGGTAGCCGAGGTTGGTGGCTTGGCACTTGGGAACCCTGTTGCCCACAGATATGGTATAACTCTTAGAAAAACATCTAGTTATTAATTGTAATTACAAGGGACACTTGTCTGCTTTCTAAAACAGCAAGAGTTTCCAGGAGTTGTTTTGTGGGCATGTACCTCCTCCTAGCCAGAAATAAACCACATGGCATTAAAAACTCAGTTATAAACCCTCCTGGACTTGGAGAAGAGTTTGGATTTGTCTTAGATGAAGTGCTGTAGTGTGAGGCTTTCTCTTCCTTCAGGATCCTCCCTCTCCCCTGCTGCTGGACTATGCCCTTAAGCAAGTTACCTTAGAGAGGGAGAGATGAGCTGAAGGACAGAGCAGAGCAACAAGATGAGTTTGAGTCAGGATTAGGGTCAGCAGGTACAAGTCTATTTTGCTGTTAATACTTTCTTATCTGAGAATTTAACGATAAAAAGTTGAAATATTCAGGAAATCTAGTATGAGTTTGTAGACCCCTGAAGTGAGCTATTGCTTGTGCTGTCCCACAGTGTCAGGGTTAAGGAAATTGAGTTGCTTGTGTGCTCCTGAGCAAGGCTTTTCCATCAAGCTGACTACTGCAGCACCTTCCTGCATCAAGCACCTGCCTCCCTGATGCCCAGAGAGCATCATCCCACTTCCCTGGTCACACCACAACGTGAATTGGGAGCTCACTGTATGAGACATCATGTGGCTACTCATGAGCTGTTTTAGTAACAGTATTTTTATTTTCAGATAATACGCCATAAATACTCAGTACACACATTCCTGCCATGAAAGACAACAAAAAAAATCTCAACAGCTGTTCTTTTGTTGTTCAACAAGCAAAAGAAAACTAAACTACAAAGCAGCACTCCAAGGTCATGTTATTCTTTTATGGGGAGCGAGAAATGAATGAAGAGGCTTAAAACATTTTAGTGAGCTTGAAAACTCACTGTTGTGCATTTTGGGATATGAGCTTTCCTGCCTTGAGATGAATCCTGCCAAAGGACAAGTAAATGTACTATTGCTGCTGGAGGTTCTCCACAGGAGTCTGGCAGCTACAATCCAAACTGTAGAGTTTACAGGTATAGGGGATCCCACAGAGATATCCTAGGAAAGGAGGGGAATGCCCTCTGTCCCCTCTCTGGATACAGCAGTAAGGCTTGTCTTAATATCACTCCTTTAAAAATCACCCACGATGTGTTTTTCATACAAAGCAATTTGCCTCTTCACCCAATCTGTGCCAAGAAGGAAAATCAGCTTCTGGATTATGGGAGCAATGGTGTGTGTTCATTGAGATGTGCTGTTCCTCAGACAGATGAGGTGTAGTAGAAATGCTTCTCAGGTGTTTTAAAAACCTATCAGCCCTCCAATGCAAATTGTGAGAGGTACTGAAGGGAGAAACTGCTCCCCAGCAGTGGATTACCAAGGTGACAATGTGCAGCTGTGGTCTGAGTCAGCTCATCAGATGTTTCCTTTCAGCAAAGTGAGGAGAATGAAATCTGGTATTTAACAGGTGAGATAAAATCCTTTGATGTCAGTTTGCCTTCTGCCCAGCAGGGAGATGCCCAAGAATTGTAATGCCCTTGCATCTGTTTGCTTCACCTACACCTGCTTCCAAGAGGGAAGGATCCAAGTCTGCTGCTGCTTCTGCAGCAAACAAATGGTGCTCCCCTCAGCTAATAATTTCCCTGCCACAGCTGTTTGTGTCCTGTTGCTTTGGTTCCTCATAAAATTAGGGTATAAGGCTGCTTCTGAATCATTTTTATGCTATGTGTTTTTTGCCAGCGCTTCTGGCTCATCGGCACTCAGTAACAGGGAGAAAAACCTCTCTGCCACTACAGTCTTCTGTAGCCACCACAGTTGGACAAGAACACTACTTATTTGGTTTGGAGGAATCAGAAATTCCCTTTGGGTAGCTGAGTTCAGTGGTTTGAGATCAGAGCAAAAGCTTCCTTTAGGGCATAGGCAGCTTTTAATTTGCAAAAAGATGTGTCTGCAAACCTCAGTGGTTAGAGACGTCCTATAGAGTCCTTTAGTCCTCCCAGGTTTTGGATGCTGACCATCCAAGAACCATTGAAGGAAATTGATGAGTTCTGGTTTAATGCAGAACTGTGAGACACTGGCTCTTATTCTTGTGTTACTTGATAATTTGTCTTACTTTGGGCTCCTGGGCAGAAGAGGAGTTGGCCTGTTTTCTGGGTGCAAATATTGCAGGAACAAACCATGTTCAGTAAGTGTGACGTGCCTGAGACTTCACCTGTGCACAGACCAACTGTGAAATGAAGGCAGTGGGTCAACCTTCACATAAATTTCAGTCAGTAATGGCTTTCTTCCACATAATGTCCAGGTCCTCACACTGGTATATTTGTAAGAATTTCTGGGTAAAGATTGTCCTTGTGTGAACCAGGGGAATCCTTATGTTTGAGCATCAGTGGTAAGTGTCCCTGCCTGTCATGCAGGAGACATGACTTATCCGGAACGCAGGTTCAATTCCCGCCAGGAGGCAGTGGTGCCGTTTAAGAATTGGACTCAGTGATCCTTGTGGGTGTCTTCCAACTCAGAATATTCTGTGGGATCACTATTTCTGTTGCCCAAATGGTGATAGTTTGCACTGTGGAACTGTGGTTTGTACAGAAATGTAGTCTCATTTCTGAATCCACTTGGGCAGAGAGGCTCTTGCTGGAAAGGGCCTAATTGCTGAAAAGATCCCCAGGGTTTACATTTGGAGCAGTGCCTTGGGAAGTTAACGGGGATCGGCAGAGCTTTACAGGAAAATCTGCCCAGCGCCTGTTTGCATTTGTCTGCCTTTAGCAAAAGCTATCAAGTTAATGCTAATTTAAATTCTCACTTAGGCATCTGTAGGTATAATTGCATAAAGCACTGTGCATTAAATTGCATCCACACATGGATTTGAAATCAGAGTCTTCAGAAAGACTACATATGTTACCCTATTTCCAAAATGCGTTGGCCACTGAAGACCCAAACCTATTATGCAACCCCTTTTTTCTTGGAAACATAATGATCTAAACTTACCCTGGGTTAGTTGTACGCTGGTACTAGTTCACCTCCCACAGCTCTCCCATCAATGTCATTGGGAAGCACAGCCCTTAATATTTTATGAACCATTTTACTGATGGCTCCCAAGCCCATGAATTGCACAAGTTGGTAACAGTGGGTAAATAAAAACCACAAATTAAACAGAAACTTAAATCTCAGTTGTAATATGCTGTAATTAATCACTACAGCTGCGTAATGCCTGGAACCAGGCAGGATCCTGAAGGCGAAGCCAACCTGAAACCTGCATGGAAAGCACAGCCAGAGGGCAAGTCTCGCCTGCACACACCTTGTTTTTGGGATTCCAAATTTTTGGGGTTTATTTTTTTATGCAAAGTGCAATCCTTAAAGTGTTCCTTAAAGGAGACACAGTTCTTGCTGCTTGTGCCAGAGGGGACAATGCTAGGCCATTTTGCAAGGGGGAAGATTGCTGTTGCCATTGGAAACTTCACACCTTTGTCCTTGAAAAATTGGTAAGAGCTAGTTTTGGGTCTTGCCATAACTTCAGTGGCTTTCTGCTCAGACTGTGCATGCTGCTCTCAATGCTGAGCTGTCTTAACACTGTATTAATTTTGTCTTCTCTGTGTGCATGGGTAGAATTGAAATACTTCTTGGGGAGGAAGCTTGTTCCAAACAATTTCCTAAATGATCAACTGAAGAAAACCCTGAAATGTTCTTTCACTTGATTTAATAATCCCTGCCAAGTGTGCATGTATGCCAGTTTTCAGCCTACTAGTAGTGCTGAGCTTTGACATAGGAACTATCCACACAAGGCTCCTCCTTCAGTTTTGGGATCCAGTGCCAATTCCAACCAAGTCTAGACAATCATATATACACATATTCCTGTGTGGTCATGAAAAATTAGGTTTGGCCCAAGGCAGGTGCCGTGGTAGCATTCACATCTTGCTTGCAAGGCACTGGCTTTTGGTCTCTCTGCAGACCTCCTCGTCTGGGACTGGAGATCATGTTGCCAGCATCTCCTGCTAGGCTTCATGCTGAGATCCTCCATTAATGGATTTTGATGGTTATCTGGCTTTACTGGCTAAAGATCCTCTGCTAAACCACTTTGTCTTCCATTTCTTCCAGGTCCCATCAGGTTTCTCTGACATTTGAAACTCTGTTCCCCCATCAAGGCCTTCTCATAAATCCCAGCTCTTCAAAAGGCACAAGGGGACCATGTTTGCCAAGGGTGAAGCTGTTCTGGTTTTGTGGGTGATGCCTTTTATCAAACAGCATGTTCAGAGATGTTCTGCTGGCTCTGTGTATTGTTTTTGCAAAGGAGGATTGAATTGGGATATGATAAATCACTAAATCTTCACTTCCAAATGCTGCTTGGGATGTAAACTTTGTTCATAAACCCTCCTAAGTGGTTTTTACTTTGCATCTCAACATTTCTTCCCACCCACCACACCACTGCTGCTTTAAAGTATGATGTCTCTTAGTAGCTCAAGTCTTGGCTTATTTGGATATTCATGCTCACCTTCCCCATATCTCAGGGGCTTCTCTTTAAAATTTCGATATTAAATTTTCTTGGCTTTTATGGAAAAAACAACACACAAACAAAAGAGGCAGGTGTCCACACATGGCTCAGCTCTGAGTGTACAGGAAGAGCATTGTCTGGTATATAATGCTGGAGAAGGCCCTCTGGAAGGCTGAAAGGAGCATCCCATGGGCGCAGATGGCTTTTTTAAGGGATTTTGGTGCTGAGAGGATCTGAAAAGACCACAAATCCCCCATCCTTGCTTAGGTGTCTCATTCTTAAAAATGTGCTCTTTCAAGACTATAGTTTTAGATTTATCCTCACATTCTCTAATCTCAGTAGTTCTGCCGTTTCCTCATTAACCTCCCTTTTCCCTGCTCTCATTCCCTGCTGGCACAACAAGAGGCAGCTGCAGGGGAGACGATACACATGCTCCACTGGGACATTAGGGTGTTAAAACTGGCCGTGTCTCCTTCTCTGGTAACAATGATGCAGAGCAACACATGTGGCAGGGCGAGGGTTTTATCTGCTCGCCTGGTTTGATGTTTAATACATGAGGCAGAACCCCAAGCACTTGATCAGGATGTCAGGGTAAGCCACAACAAAGCGTGTTGACAGCAGCACAGTGGCTACATGACAACCAGAATCAATCTGATCTATGGAAGGGTTTAATACCTCTAGCAGTGCCACTGAGACTGGGCCTAACTTAATCCCTGATTTTTGTAAAGCCTTTCTTTGTGCTTTGCAGAGGCTAGGACAGTGGGAGAGGTTGCTCTCGGTGAGCACAGGATGGCAGCTGTGTGCTAAAACTTGCTGTGCTTCCTGCCCAGTAAGGGATGGGGTGGTGAGGGATTTAAAAAGGAAAAAAAAAAATCATTACAATGTATTTCTTAGTCTTCCTGAAATAAATCAGAAGATGGGTCTTGATTTGTAGCTGTTTGGTTTTTTAAAGAAGCCAAATGCTTTCACTGTTATAAATAAATATCCTATGAAGAGGGCCTCAAAGGAAAGGTGGCTAGTTAATGTTAGACTTTTTGTTGCTAAATTCATCAATGAAAGGCCCATATACAGACTTTTTTATTGTCACTCCTACCTGATACAGAATATTACTAAGTTGTTTAGCAACCACTTATCAGCCATCAGTAATAGGAGTGGGTGTGATTAATGACTCCCTCAGAAGCAGGAAGGAGAGAAAGGGGTTAAGCTGGTGGCAGGAAAGGGAAGGCAGAAACCAAGCAGCAAACAATTGGCACCTGGGCTCCATTGAAGGCTAAAAGTGAGGAAAAAATGGCTGAATTGAAAAATCTGCCTATTGTGTGTGACTGTAGGCTCCAAGGGAAACAAACAAACCCATTCACAGGAAAGGGGAAAAGGACAAAGAATTAAAAAATCCTGTGCTGTTGTGCAGACTTGGGGTGTTTAACTCTTCCCAGGCCAGGGCTATGGATAGAAATACTTTCTGTAACCAAACCATCTCCTTGTTAAAATATTTAGTTGAACCTAGTAATTTCTAAACTCCTCCTGCTTGGCATCTTCTATCACCAGCTGAAGTTGCTGGGAGCTCCCAGGGCAGTGTTGATTGCATTGAAAACCCTGATCTTGGTGGGATGATCCCTGATTTCTCTTTCTTAGGCATCGTAAAAATATGTATCTCAGTGTTGCTTGTGAGGCCTCCATAAGTTCCCTAGAAGTGTTTTCAATACTTCAGTAATAACTTTTCCTGGAGTTCAGAGGCTGCAGTAGCTTTCCACTGCAGATCAAGTCAATGTGTACCTTTTTGGTTTCTCAAGCCCAGCCCTCTTCAGCAGTGAGGTGCTGAGAACCCATGAAAACAGTCTGGGAACTCTCATATATTACCCCTGGACCTGACCTATAGTCTGGATGGCCTACAGCAACAAGCCTGGTGCTCTCTGGAATGTGGCACACGTCACTTCATTGGATTATCAACTGGGAATGACACTTTATTTACATGGGGCTCACCAGAACTGCTGCTTTGACAAATACTGGATAAACTGGACCAATCTCAGCTTCCTTGGTCACACAGCTATTGAGCAAAAGCTCCTAATAGTGCTGGTGGATGCAAGATGTGATTTAATTGAATTATTATATCCAGTTGTATTTTTTCAGAGCACAGAGACGCTTCAGCCCAGTTGTTTGCCGTACGAAATTCCACATCCCTGGAGGCATCAGCAAGTGTTCTCAAGCACAAAAGGCTCTGGGCTTCAGAAGGCAAAATGTTATTTGCAATGAGATATGAGCCCCTAGCCTCAAAGAGGTCAGTTATATGTTTTGCATGATTGTGCATATTTTCTCTCTTTCTGGTCTAACAAACCCTTAATTGTGCTATAAAAAATGGCAAAGCTCTAACAGCACTTTTCCTACCCTAAATGTTCTGCAGCTTGGGGTGGGGGGTGGAAGTTCCCTGAGAGTTTTCTACTAGTGTCTCTCCTGCTCTGTTTGATGCTCTGATGGCTGGGTTGGGTTGCTAGAGGGCAGAAAGCTCCAAAGGTGTCCTGCTTACTCAGGGAACCACTTTGGTCCCTTTACCTGGAGATATCCATACTGTTGAGATGCAGGTGAAGGAGTAGGGAATGAGCACAAAGGAGGTCTGTAGAGATAAAAAACCCTTTTCCACAGAAATCTACATGACTGCCCATTCACAGAGCTAGTTGCTGGCAGTCCTATTCTGAGGGGACTTTTTCTCATTTAACTTTAGCAGAAAGCACATTCACCAGAAGTTTGACTTGCTGCATTACAGAGATAAGTCACCTGTAAGTGATCGTAGTGCCCTTTTGAGACCAGCCCCAGGCCCTGCTTTAATATTATGTCTTTCATATTGTTGACAAAAATAATCATTCAAGCTTGTCAGTAGTTCAAGCTTCTGGCTAAAACCAGCCCACAGAGCCATGGTCTTTGCCTGCCATTTTACTCTTAAGACTTTTAGCAGTGTTGGCCAATGAAAGTATGGCTGGCAGAGGCAGCAGAGCAAGGCTATCACAGAGCTGATGTTTCCAGAATTGTGGATTTAGGGCATATTTGTGCCCCAAATCAGGTCTGTAACTACATATCTCCATCATGGAGTTGATCTGAGTCTGGAAATGCTTGGAAGAAGCCTGGCTGTGGGAGAGCGGGGATGGTGGGGGCTGTAATGCCTGGGCACAGCTTGGGAGAGAGGTTTATTTGTAGGCCTGCAGCATCCACCCACCCTATGCTTCATTCTGGCTTTTACCATCAGATCCTTATCAGCCAAAGCTTTACCTTGAACTTCCAGAAAGGCACGCTGTTGAGAGGACGATGGTATTAGAAAGGCTTTTATCTAATTACATTTGAGGTGGGAGATACCAGGAAGAAAACTTAATAAATTCACATCTGCTTTGTTGTCAGACACAGCTCACTCCTGGTTCCACTTTATGGAACAGCCCCATTACTTCTTGCAGGGCACTGCCACCTCCACAGACAGGGGGGCAGGGGAGGAGGAATGAGCTCGGCATGGAGGCAGCAATGGCACTGCCAGCACAGCAGCTGATTAATATTTCAGAGGACACAAGTGAGCGGTGACTCTGTGGCAGATCATAACAGCCAATGTCCCATGTGATCCTGTAAATGCTCCTGCATCTGCTTCCTTTGCTAATCCGCTCCCAAAAACAGAATAAATGGGAAAATATATCAATTTGATATCATACTTATTTGCATTAAAAGTAAGAGATTCTCTGTTAGGATGCCACAGTAGTGCACAGCATGCAGCCTGAACGTGTATTATTAACACCATCTATTTGGCTACAGCTCCAGAAAGCAAGATGAAAAGAGAGTTAGGGTTGAGCTTAACGGTAAAGCACTCCACAGGGATGCTCCAGTCCCGGGAAAACACACGTTTAGGAATTTGTGTTCAATCCAAAATTTAACAAAGAACTCTAAAGGTGTTAAGGTATGGAAATGCAAAAATAAGCACTCAAGTCACCTTAATTCTATCCTGACATAAGATGGAAATGGTAATTTGGGATTTTTTCCTTGCATTGTTTAGTCTGCAACTGAACAGTCATGGTTATTGGTCTAATTAGTGATGAAGGAAGAATTAAGGCTGTTGGCTTCAATCATAAAATTAAAACAAAAGTTGTTTTCACCCTCAAATATCTGACAACAAACTTGCTTTCCAGACTGTGGGCCTCGATTGCTCTTACTCTCATTCCTCTCCCCGACATGATGCCATCTTTCTCTTCTATGATACTTTCTGTTGTGCTTGTACTTATTAAAGAAAAAAATGAAAAATTCATACACAGAGGATTCTGAATAATAAAGCTGTTATGGATAACAGTGCAATAGCTGTCGCTACTTTTATCTGCTTTTGGCGTTTTTATGGTAGTTGAAGGTTGAGGTAGTTGTTTTGCCTGTAGCATGTACAGTAGATGGCCAGAAGACTTATATTGCCTGTGTTGCTTCACAGAGCCTTTCAATTTGCTCTGCTGTCTTCTCAGTGTGAAATGAAGGTCTGTTTGCTCTGCAAAGCCACTGTCACTGTGAAGTGTGTCACAGCAAGGTGACCAGCTGGAACCCTCCCCAGGCACTCTGCCAGGTGGTTGCTGCCTTGCTCTGCATCAGAATCAGAGCTGAGGGCAAAAGAAATTCATTTGGTGGGGTTTAGGAAGCAGACAAGAGTCTGCTGTTTCTCATCTCCTGCTGGAACGAGACAATCAAGCTTGAAAACCTTTTTGCTTCCCATTTTCGTATATATGTAATTCAAGCTGTTGTATTAGTAGAAAAGCGATAGGTAGGGAGCTGATGCAACTGACTCTCAGACCTGCTGGTGTCAATAATGCAAGGTGGCTATTCAAAATTTGCTTGGCACAAGAAAGAGTACGTATAGTAGTATAGTAGGCCCCCCCTACCTTACAGCTTGGAAGCATCCAAGGCCAGGCTGGATGGGGCTTTGAGCAACCTGGTTTCGTGAAAGGTATCCCTGCCCATGGCTGGGGGGTTGGAACTAGACAAACTTTAAGCTCCCTTCCAACCCCAACCATTCTATGATGTCTGCACTAGAGCTTGTGCAGGGAGCAGGAATATTGCTCTCCCTCCCACCCCTAAAAGGTCTGTAGTGTTAAGTGTTGTGCTTGCTGTTAACCCTCACAAGATTTCCAAGCATTTCACAGTCCAAATTCTGCTCCTGAATTTAAGGGAGCATCTGCAGCTCAGCATTCTGGGGGAGGGAGGCTGTGGTTCTTCTCCATCATGTGAAGAACCATCTTTTCTTGCTTCTTTTAGAATGTGGCTCTTCCTGGTGCCAGTCAAAGGCATCTGCTGGTGGCAGAGTGAGTGAACAACCAGCGTCTCCACCTGCTCTGTGCCTCTCAAGGCTGTGCTGTCCTGTTGCAGTTGATGAGATTTGTGGTGAGACTTAGACTTAGGTGTAAGAAAATGGGCTGTTGTTCCCTTTTGACCTTTCATTGTTCTCTTTGAGGAACTACAGCTGTGGAAATGAAGAATAAGCAGGCCTATAGCATTTCAACAGCTGCTGTTGACAGGGCTAATAAATGGGATTTTTAACTGCTTCCTGGGAAAAGTCAAAATGTGTTCCATAGAGGATGTGATGCACAAAGTGTGCTTTCCCTAAAAATCCCATGACCATAATATGGAAGTTAAACTTTGCAATGCGATTGTGAGGAGTTTTGCTCCTGGTTTAAGTGCAAAATGTCAGTGCATACTTAAGCAGGGCACTACTGTATAGTCTCCCTGCAACTGGTTACTGAAATAAAAGTATCCAAATCATATGCTGAAATATAGGGGGTTTAGGTATTTAACAAATTCTGAGCAAGAGTATAGTGTTTTATTCTGAAATAAGGGACTTAAGGAGTCTAGTGTTAGTTCATCCTTCTTAAGGTACAAGTTGTTGGAACTAGTACAGGTTTCATAAGATTCTCAGCTTTCCTTTTTCTTTAGTTTGGTGGGAGGGGGGTTGGTGTGGTTTTTGTTGGGTTTTGTTTTTTTTTTTTAAATGCAAGTCAAAGATTTGTGGGGCAAAAAGCTGAAAATGCAATCCAAACCTATGCTTGGAATGCTGAAGCAAGTCAGAACAAATAAAAGGCAACTCAATTGGTTATTTCCATTTAAGTCTCAGCACATTTGCAGACTTGTTTTGGCACGATCAATTAACTCCTCCGTGCTTTTTCACCTTCCACTGAAGTAGTGGGAGCTTTACAAGTACTGTTTTATAATCCTCAAACAACTTGCTAATGCTTTCCTTTCCCATCACAAAGGGCTTTAATAACAAAATGATTGATGACTCTATTTAAACAGAGCATTTGCCTAATGACGTATGAAAGTGTAGCAGAGTTGTTAGCTCATGTACAAATGTGTTCCTTAAAGACAGACTGAGGCTGCTGGCCTGGTGTCCGCAGCAGTTCGCTGATCTCCCTGCAGATTTCTCCTTCCTATCAATCCTTTGCTCCTGAACGCTCATTAGGCACATGGCAAGTGTTTGCTTCCTGCCCACAGCCATTCCCAGCATCCTGGGAGAGTCAGCAATGGGTGAAGAGACCTGGATAGTGGGTGGCAATGGGATGTCCACATTAAAGGATATGACGAACTGCATGTTGCCCATATTGTCAGTACAGTCCATGTTGCTCCATCTCTTCTCTCCATATGTGGCTTCTTCATCTTGGAGCTCTTTGAAGTCTTCCTGAACGTTTCCATTATCTGAAACATACTGTGATATTTTTTTAAACTATATTTTTCCAGAATGGGCGAACCATTAAGCTACCTTATCCAGTGGTTTTCTTTAAAACGGTAATTGAGAGCCAAAAGCACGGTGGAAGCATTGAGGAATCTGGCCAGCAGCACACACCGCTCTGGATGCCACATACGCTGTGCATTGACCCCAGTGTTTCCAGAAAACCCCAGCTCCTGGCTGAATTGGCTTTCTGCAGCTGCATTCTGTTTATGCACTGCAGAGCATCCACTTTCCACTTAGGAATCAAGTCCTAGATTATTTTTCCTCCCAAAGGCTTGAGCTGGAAAGCTCTTGAAAGGTGAACAACACATGAAATTATGATGTGATCTAATACTGGCACTACAGTGATCACAGTGTTTTGCAGTATGCTGTTCTCTACTTAAAGACATGACTTAATTATTCTTGTAGTTGTGTCTTGCATACTTGGGGCTTGGCGGTGCCCTGGATATCTGGCTCACATAAGCATTTCCAGTCAGCAGTTATTGATATATGCCTTGACCCTCCACAGGGCTTTGTATTTTCCAGTGGTCCCAGATACAAAGCTATTGCCTGGGAAGGATGTCTCACCCTTCCCAGAGCAGGAGTTGGTTCAGTGATCCTTGTGATTCTTTTCCAACTCAGGATATTCCTTGATTTTATGATAACTCCCACAGCAGCAAGTTCTTTAATAAAGGCCTTGGTCAACAGAACCATGCCAGTGCTGCAGTTATATTGAGGGCTGTCTAAGTTAGGAAACCAGGATTTTCCTTGGATGCCTGGGCTCATGTCTGAAAGAACCGGGATGGCAGAGTTTCTGCTGAGCCTTGCATCTGTCTTTAATGGGAGGTGTTTCATTAAAGACTCCCAGCTGTAATGGAGTTAATCTTCGTAGGATTGAGAACTCACCTGACCTTCATCTGAAACCTCTGGTACTTTTCCATTATCACACACTTAGCTGAAACCAGGTATTTTAGCCAGTGCATTTATAAAGATTATGCAGGCTACATCACCATTTTAAAAAGGCTTTTCACTGCACATTTATTCTTCTTCATTGCTTCTAATGAGTATTTGGCCAAGGAAAGCTCCAGCTCCATTTCTAATGCTACTTGTCCCTGGGTAACCAGTTAAGAAATACTTCACCTGTCATTACATAGTTATCCTGTCTTCACCCTAAATGTCTCACTGCTGGATGAAAGTGTCCCTTTCTGGTACTGATCCCTGTGCATCCTGACAAGTTCGTCAATCCTGCTCTGCAGAGCATATGTCCACTCTCGATATCTGATGACAAATGAACTATGACTGATATTCCATTTATACCCAGCAGCCACTAACCCTGCTGGAGTTCTATTGCATTGAAGAGTATGGGAAGGGCAGTTTGCAAGTCTTTTATACCTAAAACACAGCTATTTATAGCCTGAATACTGTAAGGGAATGGTGGGAAGTGAATCATCAAAGATGTTTGGATTACACAAATAAGACTCAGTTTCAAGTTTATCCTAATGATGAAAATACTCTTCCCTGGAGATGCAGGCATTGTCTCCTGCTGCACTGGCAGCCATACATGGTAGGACTTTGTCCCATTCAGATCTGGCTGATTTAGGAGAAGGACCTGATCCATGATCTGGCGGGAGATGTCTAAGCCAAATTTGGCATGAGAGAGAAGTCACGCTTACTCATTATTCCATGGATTTTTCTAGCTGAATTTAAACCAAACACACTGTGCAGGAAGGAAGTTGCACTTCAGCTGTCTGGAATTGTTATCCATGGGCAGAGGCAAGTTATGTTAGCAAAGCTCCAGCACTTCCTTTGGCTCTGCTTTCCGCTCTGCTCCTGCTGTCTTTTATCACCTTCCACTTCAGTTTCCCTCTCAGAAAGCATTACATGGAGCAGCCACAGCCCAGCCTGGAAGGAAAGCCCATGGCAACGAGCCGGGGATGGGGAGCCCCTGGACCACCCCATGGTGCACCATGCTGCCTCTTGACCCAGGCACTGGCGAGCCAGGTGAGTTTTCTGCAAGATGAGGCTTTCCAGCACTGACACCTTATTTTAAGTGTTACTTTAGACAGGTATGATCTACCTCCCTCCAGTCCTGCTCAAAATGGAACAAGTTCTTTCCCCTCATGTTGTAGAAGCTGTTTCAGTCTGGTGCTGGTGACTGCAGACGTGAGTCCTGTACAGCAGATGACAGGTGAGACCATTCATTACTATTTGTTATTACACTCTCTGCAATATATTAGTAACACCCCACTCTCCAAAGAGATCAAAACCAACATGCTTCAATGTTCACAGGTTCACAGGTTGTTCTGAGTTGGAAGGGACCCACAGGATCATCTAGTCCAACAATGCGCACTAGGATGAATTCTTGTGGGAAAATTTTGAGGAAAGCAAAAGAGATGCACAAGATTATTAGAGGAGCTTCTCCCTCCCCCATCATATATAAATAGCCTGACACTGGGAGCCTAAGGAGATGTCTCTAATTAAATAGAATTGTTTAAGAAATCATCAAAAAGTCTGGACGTGCTGATGCCCTCATGTAGTACTTCCTGCCATTGCCCTGGATCTCAGTAATCTTTGAGCCTTAAAATTTTTAAGGTATTTGTGACAGAAACAAGGAATGTTGGGTAAATCATCTTCCATGTCTTCCCAGGTAGGACACACCTATATCATGCATATATAGTGGGAAACTTAGTGACATGGTCTAGATGTTGGGAGGCTTGGATGGATGGAGCGTGGTGCCCGTGGTTCCACACTTGTGGGCCTGATCCCTGGGTGGGTGTTCGTGTGGGAGTTGGACCAGATGATCCTGTGGGTCCCTTCCAACTCTGAATAACCTGTGAAATGCAGCCCCTGCCATGCAAGGAAAAGAACTGTAATGAACCATGTCCCATGCTAGGTACAAATCAATGGCATGTCTACATATAAAGATACATCTCTATTGAATGTGGGTTGGGGTATTTTCTGCATTTTTGTGGAATCATGCTGTTTACCATGCAGGCTGCTGCAGAGTGAACAGCCCAGTTTCATGCTAAGAAAAGCTTTGCTGGAGCTAAGTAACATTCTTCTGCCTGCTTGCAGAGGAAAAAAAAAATCCATTTTTTTGTTACTTGGAGAATTGAAAATCAATGCTATTTTTTACTGTCTGGAGCTCAGCTATAGCACAACTTGGGCCAAAATCTCTGTGGGTGTAAAGCAGTACAGCTGCTCTGGCTGGAGGGTGCTTGTGCCAGCTGAGCCAGATGGGGTTTATTGCTTATTTGATCAAATTAAGGATATTTGCGTCTCACACCAAATCTGACAAAGAGGTTTGCAAGCAGGAGCATTAAGGATGATAAAAGTCATGTATACAATAACTTATTATTAAATAATAAATCAGGCTTGCATTGCCAGCACAGCATTTCCAGGGTGAAACTGACGTTATGGTGTGTCCTGCTCCCAGTGAGGTAAAACAGGGCTGATGTTTGCATGGTGTGACCAGTGATCACCCTAAAAACTGAGAGGGGCCCCAGTGTTTGCAACAGCAAAGAGCCCACCTCATATTCTCCACTGGTTCCCTGGAAAACCCTGGGGACACATAGATTATGGGAACCAGGTAGTGTAACTGGGGGGAGACTGTTCCCTCTGCGTATCAGTCCACTCAAAGACTGTGGGGATCCTTATTCACACAATTTCTTACGCCCCTGCAGAAAACCTGCTTAAATTTCTTCCACTAAACCCAGATGAGCAAACTGGACTTTTCATCATATCCTTGAACCATCAAATAAAAATTGCAATATATCTGCCCGGAGGTGATGAGTTTAATTATATCCCACCTGCTGTTTTGTTGTGGGTTTGTGGAGGGGTTTTTTCTCCCGAAGGAAAAAGCATCTTTCACTGCAGAAAAACCTCTCCTTCATTTAGAGAAGCCAGCAGCTACAGTGAAAGAGAAGCTGCAGATTGACAGGGGAAAGACACAGCAGAAGTGCTCTCTGAACATTGCACAAAAATGAAAATCTTAAGATGTTGACCTCACACAGAAGTGTGTATAATCAAAGAGAAAAACAGCAATATAATGTCCTGGTTATTCCCTAAATGGGAGTACTGTATATGCTGCAAGGTATCATATCCGAGAGCCAGCAGTTACATTTTTCTTGTAATTTTTTCCTCCAGAACAGGAAATCTGGCATGGTTAGAGGTTGGCTCCCTTGTTTCTGAATCCCCTGCCCTTCCTTTTTCCCATCTCCTTGATCATATTATGGTCTGGTTTTATCAAATTACTTTGGGGCTGATAATTTTCAAGGGAATGGTGCAGTTGCATTAAACTTGGGACCATGAGAAATCATACACAGTATCATTTAAACACAAATAATTTAAAACAGTAATTTGTTCCATCTCCTCTCCTTGAGTTCTCATAGTCTTTGAATTTTTCCTCCTTTAATATTCTATCTATAATCCAGTTCTCTTCCAGACCCTGCTGTTCAGCTGTTACTGAAACATCGTCTTCAAAAACACCAAGCAGGGAAATGTTGATTTGTTTTGATCTCAGGGGAAATAACGTAGCTCGGCGACAAGCCCACCAACAGCAACTCTTAATACACAGCTAGACAACTCACAGAGAAATCACCTTGCTGTTGGGCTGTGTATGCATATTTAATTGCATTAAATTCCTGAACACTGAAACAACTCGTTCCTGCTATGTGAATAATGGGGGGGACGGGGGAAGTGCTTCACTGGCTGAATGAAACGAGACTAGAGGCAAAAAAAAGCCCTGTTAACGGTTTGGTTTCATTTCCAAGTTCATTAACCCTCTTTGTAGTGTGGCCTTTTAAACCGAATTTTGTAGTTTTTAAGATGAAATGGACAGAAGAGGTGATCCCCTCTCTTCCCCTCCAAGACCCAGCAGGGTGGTGGCACCACCCTGTACTGTCACCCATCCTGTACTGGCGGTGCTATGACAGGACCACCACATTCAAAGCATTTGCCATCCAGTAGTTTTCCAAATCATGTCAAAGCATCCTCTGACATCATGGACTAAATTATGGCATTACATATTTCTGAAGTTGGGGAACTGTAGTGTATTTTTTTCCCATTTGAAGCTTCTACACTACCTATTCAGCTTGAAAGGTAAGTCACTAAGGCAGACACCTCCAAGGGCTGAAGGGCACTATAACGCAAGAATAATACAACAAATAAAAAAATAAGAATACAAACAAGAAAGACATTGAGGTGCTGGAGTGTATCCAGAGGACAACAAAGTGGACGAAAGGCCTGGAACAAAAGTCTGGTAAGAAGCTGAGGGAGCTGGGGATGTTCAGCCTGGAGAAAAGGAGGCTCAGGGGTGACCTTATCACACCCTACAACTGCCTGAAAATTGGTCAGTCTCTTCTCCCAGGTAACAAGAGGAAACAGCTTCAAGTTGCGCCAAGGGTGTTTTAGATCGGCTATTAGGAAAAATTTCTTCACCAGAAGGGCTGTTAAGCCCTGGAACTGGCTGCTCAGGGAAGTGGTGGACTCGCCATCCCTGGAGGTATTTAGCGGTGGATTTGGCCATACTAGGTTAATGATTGGACTCTACCATCATAAACCTCTTTTTCAACCTAATGATTCATGATTTCATAAATAAAAAAGCCCCCTGGATTTTAATTGATGCGTTTTTTCAGTCATGCACAAAATTATAAAACTATCCATCTTCAATCGTCATCTTTGCTCTTTTTTTTTTAATTAGGAGTTTTTGCTATACTAATGGTTACATTTGTCCATTTCCATCAAATCAAACTAATGACAGCCAGATGGTCACAGCTTTTAAGATGCTTCACTCAGGGCTAATCCATCCCTCTTTTGCAGAAGCAAGGAGCAGAAGGAGCCTGTCCTCTTCCTCCAGGCACCAAAAGGACAGAAATAAAAAAATACATATTCAGTCAGCAGGTGGCAAAGCTGGTGAATATCACTGCTACCACTCTCCCCATGGAGCTGAGGTTGGATTACATCCCATTCTATGGTGTCATCAAAAAACTTGCAAATGGATGTATAGGGAGGAGTAAGTGGATGTCTCTGGAGGACAATCAAGGTGTGTATGATCCCTTCAAATCACTTTAAAGGATGTAGAGATCCATCCATGCTCCCTCCAACAGGCTGTGTGGATGCTGTGTGCATCTTCTTGCACACCCTCTACCTCCTGCTTGGTTCATAACCTGTGTGCAAGAAATTCTCAAGGGCAAGATTTCTACCCACATCTTTTCCTCTGCAGTAATAGACTCGAGATATTTCCAGAAGTTCCTGATAATACAGGCATATTAATAATTACAGCATTATTTTTAGAAGAGGTGGGTCAAATCTGTTGTGACCATTTGAATGATACTTGACAGGGTGCACCCACTGTAGGCTCAGATAATTAAGGCTGAGTTATTAACACTCTGCCCTTCCCTATTGCCAGTTCAATTTCCTTGAACATTTTTGCATTCTACTCTTCATCCTGCCTTGGAGTTTTGCAGTAAAATTCAATAACCATTTTCCTTTCTAGTTTTTCAATTAATGCATCATCTTATTTTGCCATCAGAGCTCAGAAGTGAGTTAGGCACCTGTGAGCTACTCCAGCCAGAAACCGGGGGAACTTGTCCGGCTCTTTCATCACATCTTGCAAGCAGCTGCTTGCAAAAATCCTCCCAGTTATTAAGAGTATTTCTGAGGATTTTGAGCTAAGCTTAAAGTCCCACAGATTTTGGGAGGCTTGACTCATCAAGCACTGGAGCAGACTGTTTAATTCCCTATGTTCTCAAGGTCAGGAGAAAAAAACACTGATCTGCCACAGCTATGGCCATCACCAGCTGCAGCCCACCTTGTGTTTCCATCTTTCCCTTCTTGATGGAAAACCTTGTTATGAGGAAAAAAACATTCCCACAGACTGTGGTTCCTTGATCTTGGCTATCAAAAATAAAGTAGTCTCTTTTTTTAATTTATGTTTTTTACTGGTGGAAGCAGAAGCTTGTTCACCTGGTGGAGAGGCAATGCTGTCTCTTCATTATTTGAATGGTTGAGCCAAAGTTTCAAGCTAAGGGAAACTTTCCCCCATATTTTTTTAGTCTCTAGGGACATTAAGGCTTCCTCTGAGATAACCTTTGAGTTCTGTCTCTAAAAGACAATGTTGAAAAGCAGCTTTTATAAGTTTTGGATTCCTCAACTTGCATGAAATTCCTTGGTCTGGCATGTCTGAGAACTGCAGATGCTCCTGAAGATACTACCAGGACTTCAGCTCTTTTTCAAGCTCTATGGTTAAAGAAAGGAGGAATCAGATTTCATGCTATCTAAAAGCAAGTATTGCTAGCAAGGCTGTAATGGCATTTTCTCTGCATTCAAGCTTGGCTGACTGCCTCTGTGAGCAGCCAATATTGGGAAGTCAGGCTTTTTTCTGTGACTTAAAGTGTTTTACAAATCACAATGGCCAAAACTCTCATATCCAGACACCAAAATAATTGGTACTGCACCCATCAAATAGAGAGGCAGCACCTCTGGCTGCCACTTTTATCACTGGTTCTCCTGTGACAGGCAAGAAAATGTTAAAAGGTACCTGGGACTGTTGTACCTGGGGCCTAAGGATGAAAAATTCCAGCTATAAAAGGCTGCAGGAGAAGCTCTTGTAATTGAGACTAGGAGCTTGGCCCTGGGGTAGCCTTGATACAGAAAATGTATGTGTCTTGTGGGAAAGGACTTGTGAGAACTGACTGCGCTGCTGAAAGTCAATGATTTTTTTGGAGGGATGGGGAAAGAGCTGAGGTGCTGGTGCGTGTGGTGAGAGAAGCTGGACAGCCCTTGATACGGGATGTTGGCTCTTAGGAGTCAAACATTCCTCTATTAATACAACACTTTCCTCCCTTGTGGTGGACACTGGTAACCACTGGTCTGTGTATTTTTATTTTAGAAAGGTTAACAACCGTCTGGTTAAGCCTGAAGGGTTTTTTGCCATAAGGCTTCACAAGAGGGCAGGACCAGGAGAGAGGAGGAAAATCATCTTTTCCAATACACTGCTGGAAAGCAGCATCTTCTAACTTCAGTTTCATAAGCCTGTGTGACCTGACCTTACGGGTCAAGGGGCAGACAAAATTCAACAACATCTGACACTAGTTAGTTAATACTTAACCCCAAAATTGGGGCCATTAGTCTCCATTAGCTGTAGCTGGAGATAATGGTACTTGGCTCTGGGAGGCACCTGATGCCTGGAGCCAACCATGGGGATGCTGCAACCTCATGGAGATACGTATTTGGGATGATGCTGAACTGATCCCCCTGGCTCATATAAACCTCCTGTGTCCTTGGGATGTTGATACATGTCCCTCCAGCTGGTTCCAGTTTGAGTGCCCAGTTTCCAGCCTGTAAAGCTGCAAAATGCCTGGGTGCCCAACCGTGTGGTGCAAGGATCTTGTTCTGCCTGCCAAAAGCCTCCAGCAGCTGCCCAAGGTAATTTTACAAGTCAGGTGTTTGCCTCTGACAGGCGACTCTTCATATCTTTATGACTGGACATTATTATATTGTTTTTTCATTTGATAACTGCTCCAGTAATGGCTTCCATTTGCAGTAAATCTATTGTGCTGTCTTTTTCCCCACTATTAAACATAAGACGACAACCTTTGTGGGAGGCTGTGCATGGAAATTCAGTGAAGCTTTGAGAGGCTGGGGAGGAGGGGAGATGTGGAGGGGAAATGTGGTCAGCGCCAGCAAAGTGCCTGGAGGTAAAATGCTTTTGGAGAATCTAATTATACCCTGGAGCACTTGGAAGATCCTACCTGGCATGCAAGTTCAACTGGAAAATGAATATTTAAATGGCTCTTCAAGTTAGTAAGTCTTTGGAAAGCACTGGAAAATAGGCCTGTGATACAGGAACAGATGAGTCTGAATGTGACTCAACATAAATATTTAGCTTTATTTTACTACCAATACAGAGCAGAACCTATCCCAGTGAAATGGCTCTGGAGGCAACAGCTAAAATCCTGGTCTGGGAGTAGACAAGACCTCAAAGCCATGAAGCAGTGCTGCAAAGATATTCAAGATCATCTAGTTTCGGAACTTCATCTTTTAACTCCTGTATGCACTGGGATTAAAGCTAGAATATGTTTTCCCTATGATGGGACTTGAAATTCAGGTTGCAAAATAACCTTCTCTAAACTAGAGGAAAATGCTTCTCCCTACCACTTGCCCATCTAAATTACCCCCATTCCAAAAGGGCCTTTTACCTTCAGTCTGCAAATAGGACGGAAAATTGCAGTGGTTATCTACGTGTTTATGTTCGCTTCAGACAACAATTATTTTGTTGGCTTCCCAAGTCCCAATTAAATTATCATTTACATGTTGTAATTTAAAGCATGTCCTCTGCTGGCAAAATCCATAAAACCTCTAAAGCGTGTGTGTGCGTACAGTCATTATTGTTGCTGTTTAGTTTCTTATCTGTTTTAATAGCTAAAATATTGAAATGGGAAAAGCAAAGTACTGATTATCCACAGATATGCCTAATTTCACATTGCGGAGGTATCCGCTAGAATAACATGTATATAATATAGGGAAATGAGTGTTCATGGGAGACCAAAGCTGGAACACGGCAGCAATTCCAGAAATAATAGTTTCTTCAGGGGGAAAATAATAAAAAAACCCCAAAACTCGCCCTAGAGGTTCAAATAAAGCTTCTTGCTATGCTTTTAAAAATAAATGCTAACAATGCATTTTAATTTCCCATGTGGCTACATACACTGGCACTATGAGAAATCCCTTATTTATGAAGCTCCTGGATAAACCTGGGTACTGGTTCTGGAAATCAATGATCCCTGTTAGTCGCTTCTTCAGTGTCACAAAAATGAAAAGTTTTGGGGTTGGGGGGGTTTGTTTTTATGTGTGTGTTTTGGGGTTTTTTTAGCCTGGCCACTCTATAAGCAGCAGGACACGAACAACTTACATAAGGAAGGCTGTAGAGCATTAATTTCTGCTTGTGCAATTGAGTTTATATGGAAAAGAGAAAAAAAAATGTGAGGGGGGGAAAGGTGGTTCATCCCTCTGGCTATTGGTGTGTGCACAAAAAATAAATCATTTCTTTTTGAGGGTGAATCCTCAAACAGGCTGGTTGCTATAAGCCATGGCTATGCTTCAACTTCAGGCATTAGTGGGATTTTTAATTTTAAAAAATGTGATTTCTACTCTAAAAAACAAAACAACAAACTAAGACAAGGATATCTAACTTTTAATAAAGGCGTTAGTTTGTCTCCGAATTTATTTCGGAGATGCAATCCTAAATCTGTGCAGCCACGAATATGCTTCAACTTCAGCCATTAATGGGACTTTGAATTTTTAAAAAAGGGGATTTCTAATTTGTTTTTTAAAAGGCGGCGTTAGTGAGTCTCCCAACTTATTTCGGAGGCGAAATCCTCAGCCTTNGGGCGGTCGGTGAGGGCAGCGGAGCCGCCCGGCTCCCCCGCACAAAGAGCCCCCGGGCACGGCCTTTGCCTGGTTAGAGTCGCGATTCGTGTCCGCCGAGGAGTCTCGGGGCCCCTCGGTCGCCCTGTCGTGCAGCGGCGGAGCGGGTTCGGGGCGTGCCGGCCATGGACGGATGGAGCGGGTTCGGGAGGAGCTCCGGCCCCGGGACCCGGCCCTGCACCGGCGGGAGCGTCCACCGGAACGCGTTCCCCTGGGTCAGCCCAAAAGTTAGGCTTTGGGGGTTTTCTCCTGCGTAAAGTAAAGCTTCTTGTGTAAAAGAAATGTTTTAAGTATCCATTTAATAAATCTTCTAGAGGCACAATTAAGAGTTGCACCTGGGTTGACGTAAATACCACCTTCTCTTCCCCACGCTGTTGACTGAACTTCCTTACGTGCCTGTGTCTGAAGGCTGGGTAGTTCACATCAGGGCCGGCACCTTTATGTTTTACTGTTTTCCTGTTCTGAGAAAGCCACCTCTGTACCTTGAGGTTTATAAATTCATCTCCCTATGGTGTTTCCTTGCGCAGCGATGCCTTTTAAAATACGAGGGAGTAGTAGGTTGTTCTCACTTGAAGTGAGAAAAAGTTTGAATTGAAGTTAAGATACTTGAGTATTCCTAAAATGTGGTTACTAATTTGCCTAATTAAAACAACAGACTTCACTGTATCTCATCTGAGAAGTGCTGGTGCAAGTTTTCTCCATTGTTGTTTGTCCTCACTGTACTTTGTTTTCAGCATGTGGTCTGTCAGACTTTAATTCATGTCTTATGCTTTTTTTTGTGGGGGTTCGTTTTTTGGTTTGTGGGTTTGTTTTTTTTAAGAGGTGATGTTGGAGTTTAGATACACAATACTTTATTTGGTGCTACTTTAACTTTTATTCCAGGGTCAGGCTCCAAACATCTTTTTAGTGGGAGGGAAGGTATGTGCAATATGCCCCAATGCACAGTATCTGGGGTTTACTGGGTAATTTAACTTTGCAAATCACATCTATCAAGGTCTTATTCATTTGAAGTTCTGCAGGATTGCCAAAGTTGAATGTAGACTGCAGTACTTTTTTTTTTCCCTTTTAAATCCCCCACAGTAAGTACATGGCACAATAACTTCCCTTGTGTTTCCCTGCCCGTGATCCTCAGCTCTGCTCAGGGAGGAAACACCTTTCAGGGCAACATGGAATTCTTTTAATTTGCCCTTCAAAGCTGAGAAAAAAAAAATGCCAGTTGCAACAGTAATCTTTATGATGATGTCACTTGCTTGTTAGACCTTGTGAGCAAACTTGTATTTCCTAAAGTTACCAAACAGTTTATTATGTAGATGATGAAGGCAACAGTGCAAGGGTAGGCTCAGTTAAAACACCGATCTGACTGTGATGGGCATTGCATCATTAGAAGAAATTCAGGTCCTCATCTGTTGTGTGAACTTGTGCAAACGAGACAAGTTTTGCAGCAGAATGCTGTTGATGCCCAGCATTATAGGCTGGGAACGGAATGCTTGGAGAGTGGTGAGGTGGAAAGAGATTTGGGGGTCTTAGTGGACAGCAAACTCA
>WEKX01014262.1:60561-167151 GCA_013390025.1 Pitta sordida
ATACTGTGATTAACTTTCTCTGATAATTCAGGATGGTTCTCCTGTGATACTCTTCTAGTAACTTCTCAAACTTTGCTGGCTGTTCTTCTATTTGACAAATTTCAGGTACCTGAGGTGGTGTGGAAGCCCTGTTTACACTGCTGTGTAAACAAGTGATAAGCAGCATTTTGTATCTCAAATAGCTGATAGATAAGGCAAAAGAAGGAAATAAGAGATGGGAATCTCTGAAGGAAAAGATTTAAAGTTTTTTTTTGGTGGAAGATGTTATTGGTTGTGTTTTCTGCCATGAGGTTGAATTCCACTCCCATGCCTTGGTTACAGAGCCGCCTTACATTTGTGTCAGCAAACTGAGAGGGGGAAGCTGAAATAAGACACTGCTTCATTTGAATTTGCAAACTTTCCATTTCCCAGCCTGACTGGTCTGTTTTCTGCCTCTGCTGCCCTCTCTCAATTTGAGAATTGATCAAGATGCAGTGACAGAAAACCAAGCAAGCCCAACGTCTGGGAAGAGTTGGCATTTGAAAACACTGTTCATCCGTGAATGTTTGTTGGCCATCCTGGCTGTGCAGGTGCAGAATCACAAAAAACAGATTTAGAAAGTGTCTTGAGACATCACCGTGTCCAGCCTTGTTGCCTATAGCCTGAGATTACCTGATAGTCTGCATAAATGTTTCACTAGAGGATCATGTACCACTTCACTACTGTTGATAACATCCTTCTGTGACAGGATATTTATGCCCTGGGTTACACTCCATATCCACCCAAGAAACAGTTTCTCCTGTTCAGGTCCAAAGCAGTTTAAAGGAGTAATTTTCTTTACAAAACTAAATGAACCTGGAATGACAGCTTTTCTTGGTTCCAAGGGTTTTCTGAGAGTATGGCAAGAAAGCAGCTCTTCAGCCAGGTGGCATGTTTGCTTGTCTGATAGGTGTGAGGTGCTTTATGTAGTTTTGCAAGAGTCAATGCAACAAAATCCCTTTAAAATCTAATTCATGGTATACCACATGCTCCTTAATGGGGTGTCACCTTGGCCACTTAGTCGGGGAGGAAAGTGCAGGTCGAACTCTTTAGCACTGGGCAGAGCTGACACTACCTGTGTTGTTTACAGAAATATGTGCAGTGTTACAATGTCCCCTCGTTGCAGCATTTTCCTTTCCTTTGGAGTCCTCAGCACACAGCTCAAGGAGGAGAAGAAAGAAATCCCTGCCCTGTCAGACAGCTTGCTCAGTTTCTGTCGAGGAATGTTGCTCGAAGGAATTACCATGTGATGTCAGAGTACGGTAATGCACTTAAAAGTGTGCCAGGATGCTCTGGATTCCTTACTACTCCTTTCCCTTTTTCACAGAATCACAGAATATTCTGAGTTGGAAGTGACCCACAAGGATCATCGAGTCCAACTCTTAACACTGTCTCCCTGTCGGGAATCGAACCCGGGTCTCCCACACGCCAGGTGGGGACACTTACCACTGTACTAAAGTGGATTTTCCTTCAGTAATACACTCCTGTCACATCAAGGTGACACTACCCCATGTGTACCGAGAAAAAGTAAAGGTTTTCAAATAATATGAAACTATAATATGTTTAACTAATGTGTATGTTTATCTTGCACAGTCCCTCATTTATGCTGTTCTGTTTGATTATTGCTCCTTCCTTAGCTTTTTCCTCTTTCCTTGCTAAACCTCTGACATGTCTCAGAAACAGTTATTGTGAAGAGCCTGTGTTTAAGATACTCTAGCATCACTAGTCAAATCCATCCCAATCCTTAAAAATATAGTCCAAAACCAGAACTCAAGGAGTATTTCTGTGTCTTAAATTCATGATGGTGAAGTAGCTGCCATTCCCTTGTAAAGAGGAGGGGAAAGTGATGGAAATACGAAAGCTTAACTGATTGGAAACAAAGGCAAGTGTGACCGAATTATTTGCAGCAAAGGAAAGTAAATGTGATTTTCTAAAACAGCTGATAAGATAAAAATTTGGCAACATCTTTATTCCCCTGTAGGTTCAAACAGAGGCTGTGTCTGCTGTAGTCTGGAAACAAAGTTAAGGACAAGTAACAAGATCCACAGCTGCTAATGTGTGACAAAGGGAGAATAATTCAGTACAGTGTAATGGATGTCCTGTTTGGTTCCATTCGTGAAACTATTTGGATCCAGCTCAACTTAGGAGCAATTGGTCTGTCATATTGTGCTGGGCTGGGGTTATTAAATACGTAAAAGCACTCATTGGTTTGACTTCTCACTTCTGAGAAGCCAGAACCACCATGTTTGAGAAGGCATTTCTTGTCAGTACTTGGTTTGCCAAGGGACTGACCTCTTCCTCTTTTACTACCTGGCATAATCTTCTCTCTTATCATTTAAAATGCAGTGGGAATGAGAAGGTGTATCAGATTTTTCTCATTTAATGCTGAATTATTCCAGGTGTGAAGTTCTGCTGTGCACACACAAGTTGCTGGTCTGCTTTATGTTTCTAAGTTGCATGTTCCCTAAACTTCACTAGATGTAAAACTACTGATTGGCATGGTGTAGTTTCCCCATGGCAGACACTTAGATCACTACACCTAACCTTTTCAGAAGGAGGTGCTGGAAGCATGGCAGTCCCAGGAGACTGAAGTGTGCAAGCCACAGAACAGGGCTGCTGTGTCACAGCAATATCCTCTCTCCCTCTTCTGTGCCACAGGGTGCTTCAACACCAGGGTTTGATGTGGTGGATGAAGGTTATCTACACATGAAAAATGTAGTCCTTGAATTACCCACCAACATGATAAACTGTAATGCAGTTCCCCTGTGGATGTTCACTGGGTAGTTGGTATTCTGGTGTCATCAGCTCTCACCAGTGAGGGCTCTTTGAGAGAGGGTCTGTGGTGCACTTGCATTTTGCAGGTTTACTGTGTGCAGAGGGACAAAGACATTTGGGAACCACTGATGTAAAGGAGCAGGCCCAGTCACCTTACAACCTGTCCCTTGTAGAGCCTGTATTAATTTAACTATTCAGCTTGAAAATAATAGTTTCCGAGCCAAGCTAAAATTAGAATAAGGGTTTGTCTTTGTAGGCAAGATCTGTCTGCAAGATAGGAAGTTCTGTCTGTAGTCATCTGATCCGACTTCTCCCTTGGAACAGGCAGCCTGTGAGTCCTGATTGTAGTGCTGGTTTTTCTGAAGTGCACTAGGATCACTAGCTTCTTTCTCACAGGGCACTGAGCAATCATTAAATGCTAATGACTTTTGATTACTGTTGACCTTGGTCAATTTAGAATTAGTGACCTAGAGAGGAAAACCACTGTATCTCATTACCAATTTCCTGAGCTATCTGATCTTTCCTTTGAAAGTCAGTTTTGGTAAGAGGTAGAGTAGAATTAAAGTTGACCTTTGTCTTAGAAAAAGGGTTGAGTGCTTTCAGGTTTGCAATATCATGCTTAGAAATAAATAAATAAGTGGCAGCCACTAAGAAAGAAGCTATTTTTTGACCCCACAGGCCATCAAGAGCAAAGCTCTACATGAAATGAAATGGACAAACTCGAGTAGTAGTGATGGGGAACTCTGCATAATTTGTCTCTTTCAAATTAGTAGAAAAACAGTTTATCTCCTGTAACCTTGAATTGAATTCTCATTTGGTGGTTGCAGGTTTTCTCATCTCAGAGTTATTTATAATTCTGTTTTTTACTTTGAACTATCAAGAAGCAAATTAATGCTCATAGAATGCATTGCAAATTCTGCTCTGGGATATTTTATACCTGCAGCTCTCAAACTATGATATTGAGGAGTATGTCTTAGCAGGCTTGTAAAATCATGTATTTCATGTTGTAATGAAGCATTTGACATTATTTCTTTTCATATGCCTAGAAAAGAATGTCTGTGGGATAATTCATTGTAACGGGATCAAATATGTTGTTCACTGTAGGTTGTTTAAATAAAAGCTTCTCTTTTCACAGTTGTGGTTCATATGGCCTGTCATTCATGCAGCACACATGGTATTGAAATCAGAATGAAAATACAAGAGAATTTTTAACATTTTGTTTCTTTCTCATTCAGATACATTAGCTATATTTATTTTGGTCCATCAGGGAACAGAACCTTTAAAAGGGGAAAAAAATCAGTGTAGTGAAGTCTGTTACATTTGAAGCGTAAATATAAAGTTATTGAACCTCTCACTGGGGTTAAATTGCAGACTTCAGGCAGCTGAGCAAGAAAATGAGAGGGAAAAATGAGAGCAGGAGATGTTGGAGTAGGAACAGGTTCATGGAAAGTGACATGAAATCCATATAAGGAAAGTGAATGTTTATTTGCAAGTAAGCATAGGGCTAAATATTACTTCAAAACATGTTTTATTTAGATTGCTTTGTCTCAAAAAGGATATTGCTTTTAAAAAAACAACAGAAATCAAACAAAATGAAAAAGATTGCAGATATTAAAAAGATTAAGGCTGCTTTGGCAGAGAGACTAAAAACAAATGCCTTGCACAGCCTGTATGCTAACAAATACTACAAGAGTGAAAACCACTCCTGAATACTAATTCTTTAGGTTTCTAGGGTAGTTAAGTCTGTATTTACCTATTGATTGGGCTGGTCAGAACTTTCTGCTTTCGTTTTCTTTAAAACATTAAGGGCATTTAGGAAAAAAAAACTTCCTGGGAAGGTATTTCTACTTTTTTATACGTACTGTATTCTGGCTTCTCTGAGAATCTTTACAATTTTGTCCATTTTTCTTCCTGCTTTTAGTTGTCTTTTTATTTATTTTTTCCCCCATAGAAGACCTTACTGAGTCAGGCTTCATTGCCAGTTTTTCCATGCAACACGCAGAAATGGATGGGATCTTGGTTACTTCCAGAGCTGCCAGTGAGAAACTTAGGAGAGAGGAGAGTGAAGGTTTTGTCAGCTTTAGTGCTTTTTTTTTTTCTTGAGGACATGAAGAGCAGAGCTACCAGTCCCCTTTCCAAATGGGCGTTTTTACAAAGAGAAGAGTTGGAATGGTGATGGGGAAGGATTCTTCCAAGGGACTAAATAATTCATGGGTAGGTAAACAGAACTAGGCTCCGCAGCTGTGTGGGATGGGTTTAATGAGGGGGTTTGTTTGGTTTTGGTTTTTTGAGCATATATATTCCATTTTTAAATGAGTGCTTAAAGTCAACTTCAATGAAAGCTGTCACTGGACAGACAGGTAGATTGGTTAAATAGTGACATTGTGTATTTATTTTGGTTAATCAAGATGTGTAATCTGAAATTTATTTCTCTGTGAGGGGAAATTCAGAATTTAAACAAAGAATGTTAATAATGCATAGACATAATAACTGCCAAGGCAGACACTTGGCAACTTTACAAAAAAGAAATGTATGCATTTTCTCATTGCTTACTTGGAATTCTTTCCTTTATTCATGATGTGGATATAACAGACAACTGGGAATTTTGATGAAAGCTGCTTTTTTATGGAATTGTCCAGTTCCCATTACTACATGAGGAGCAGGGCTGTAAATGAGAGATACAGACAACCAGAACTTACCAGAAGAATAGTAAGAAATAAGGTAGAAACACTTCAGTATCCTTGCTATTGCAGCAGGAGAGACTGATGTAATATGAGGAAGAGTACTCCCACCAGCCCTGGAAATTAAATTGATTTCCTGATTGGAAATTACCTTTAGAAAGCCGTAATTATAGTAATACCATACTATTAAAAGTTGTGCCAAGAGCTGGGCTTTAATATGACTCCTGTGCCAGCCCTCACAGCGGTGTCAAGGTGTGTTATGTTCTTAAGGGATAAATGAAACTGGGATTGCAGATGTATTGCACACACTTGGATTTGAACAGCGAAATTGCTGCTTCAGTTGTTCACAGTGTTTAATCAGGGGCTGATTCCAAGGGCTTGTAACCTGCCTCCTGATAGTTTGAATGGGAGATGTAACTTGATGTGTGGTATCCCAGCCTTGGAATGCAGTACTTTGCTTAGTTCTCCACCTCTGGCACTTTGAATTCCTGTTAGGCCAGTGTTGAGATTTGAGCATGGAGTTTCCTACACCCTTGAAGTTAAAATAATTCTGGTTTGACTACTTTGCTTATAAAATAAAAATTAATGTGCCTTTGAAGAACTGCATTTCCCATTTTCTCAGTTGTATATATCAAGTTTAGATCTGTTAATATATAATTAATGAAGAAAAATGAGGCTTGCTGAAGAAGATTAGGAGCACACCGTAATAAGCTTTCAGAAATGGATGGATCTTTGGATCAGAGAAGGTCAATTTCCTTGATCCTCTGGCTGGAGACACACTGATCTAGCTGGGGGTTTTGACCAGTCTTTCAACAGGGAGTAGTTCATAGGTTGCTTTTACTGGCTGCCAGTGTATTGATTTGTAAATTAATTAGCAGTATGTGTATAGTGAAAGAAGAAAACTCTGCTGTAGGAAAATACAAGTTGCTGCTGAAACAGAAAGAATAGCGAGTGCAAACTGCACTGGGTTTGGGGGGTTGTTTTTCCCATTTCACTTGCATCTAATGGCTGGTTTAGGAGACTGTTTCTGATGAGCTGACGACGTGCAGTGGAGGGTGGTATGAAGCCTGTAGGAGGTTTGTAGTTTTTCATAGGAACATTTGCGGTCTGTTGTGGAGTCAGCACTGTTTTCCAGTTAGAGCAGACCAGGTTTTGGTGGGTGGTTTAAGAGCAGGCAAAGAGGACAGTTAAGCTTCTAATTTACTGGGGTGGACCTTTATCCTGTCATGTAGATACTTCTTGTGTGTTGGGGTCTGCTTTACTTCTGGGTTCAGGCAGAACATGCTTCAGCTGCAGCTTCTCCTTCCCTTCCTTTCCCAGAAAGCACAACATGCTGTACCAGTGTGGTGTGTGTAACGGGTTTTACCCTGGCTGGAAGCCAGGGGCCCGAATGGTCGCTCAGTCCCGACAATAAGATGATATACAAAGGGTGGTTTGGAATAAGGCAGTTTAATATAGCGCAAATGAAGCAAAGCAAAAGCCCGCGCAGAAGCAAAGCAAAAGAAACTAATCTCTACTTCCCCATCTGCAGAAGTATCCACATCCAGGGAAGCAGGGCCCTACGCGTCTCGGGAAGAATGTCCCCCTCCCTTGCTCCCTTCCTCCGCTTTTATATCTGAACTGATGTCATATGGTATGGAATATCCCCTTTGGTCGGTCTGAGTCAGTTGGCCTGCTCGTGTGCCCTCCCAGAATCTCATCCTCAGTTAGGGGGAAGGGGCAGTGTGCCCGGCTGTAGTCAAAACACTTGTGTGTTATCAACACCCTTCCAAGGCACAGCACTGCGAGGACTGCTGTGGGCTCAGACAGACCCAATACAGTGTGTTACAGAGCTCAGAGGTGTGGTGGACTCCTGCAGGTTCCCATTGATGATCCGTCTTTGCCCTGGCCAGTCCATCCATCATTCCTTTTCTTAGACTCCCAGTGATCTTACCTGGTGTCTGTGTATAACCTTTGGATTTGTACTGGTCAATGGTTTGAAGAAATGTGCATGGACCTTGATTTTTACATACTTTGGAAGCCTATAAAATGAATGTGTGGAACGACAATCTAATCTTCCAACCCCCTTCTGCCAACAGGGCTGAGAACCAGACTTCCTGAAGAGTGTGTGATTTTTCTGTATCTTTAAGGTTTGGGTGGGTTTTTTTGAGACTCCTTCATTTTGTAATGTTTGTCCTGTGCCAGTAGCAAAAGGGTTATTTCTGTAACTAGAAAGGCTGGAAATTTATATAAGGAGAGGAAAAAAACTTCGGCAAGCTCAACAAACTCAAATCCTCTGCTGAGAATACCTGCTGTGTCCCCGTTATAAACTCAGCTGTGAGCAGTTCTAGGCTTCCCATCTGTGGGATGAGTTTCTCTTTACCCCTTCTTTTCCCTGTCTGCAGTTCATTCAGTTCATTCAGTGTTAGTTTCCCTCTCAAATCAATCTGTTACAGATAAAAGAGAAGGCAAAAGGGAGGAGGAGAAAGAAAAGCTTGCTGGAAATAATTTCTTTGGAAATTACATAACCTGCCTCTCCATGTATTTAGGAGCATATCTCTGCCTTTGAGTCACACCAGGCATAACTCACCATCGTCTTTTAAAGTAGCACTCCAGGAGAATTTTGCAGTAAGATGTTGGATTGTGAAATGTAGCATCTGCGGCAAGGACATGTCTCCTGTTTCCCCCTTCCATGAGCAGTGACTTCAGACAGAGAGGGACAGATGTGAGTCTGGGAATGGCATCATCTCCAGCCACTGCAGCAAAGCCTCCAGATGGCCAAGTGCCAGGGTGTTCAGTTAGAGCTTCCCATGGAGCAGCTCCCTTTGAAATACCTGCAGCAGTTTCGGGTTAAAGATCTGTAAAGAGTGTGCCTTGCAAAGCCACAGCCGTGGTTCCAGCAGGTGAGATATTGTTTCAATAAATACCCTGAGTAATATTCTGTTTAAGTCACTGGCAGATTTCTGTCAGGGATTTCAGTGAGACTTCTCCACCAACCCTTGATCGCTTTAATTCACTGTTGTACTCTTGTACAGCAAAACTAAAAATGGCTAAATTTGCTTTGCAAGCAAAGAGGATTTTTTTTCCTTTAAAAATTGAGAATAATTATGAAATCATATTTTAGTACTCTTCCCCTTAGTGTTTTAAGGTGTGAAATGTTGACATCTCATACCTAGTGTTTTTTATTTCCTTGCTTTTGTTTTGAAGTTTCTATGCTTACACTTGTGGGGGTTTTATACACTTGACCTGCTATTAAAGAAATATGATCTAAATTTAAGTTCTGAGTGAACTAATGACTGAAAATTAGTCTTCTTTCCTATTTAAATGATTTGGTTGGTATAACTTATATCCTTTATATTGCATATAGTATTTGTGAATAAAATCAGACTGTGTTTGCACCTCAATTACTGATTTCTGCCCAAGACTCTCTAAGTCATTGAGACTTTTTGGTTTAATGCTTTGAAATATTGATTAAATATATTCAGTCTGGTTTGCTTTAATCTGATTGCACATCCAGAAGTTTTCTTCTGATGTGGTGCAGCCACGTCGAGTGTAAGCTGGTTTAATTAGCACTGCTTAGTGATTTGGGACCCCTGTCAAAGGCTGTTAATCTGGAAACGCAAGGAGTTAAAGCTGAAGCTGTGACCTCATCTCTATTCATTTTACACTGGAGCAGAAGCTGCTCTGAGAGGGATTGTTTAACTGCATCCCTTTCTTTGCTGCTGCTGGCTGATCGCTTTAATTTTGTTCTGATGTCCGTAACGTGCTTTTGTTGAACACTTACAGTAGGGATTTGCGGGAATACTAGAGGCAAACGAAGCCTTGCGAGTATCGAATGCCCCTGGAAATAGCTCCCGCAGAAACATTTAGGCTCGAATACATCCTTCTCCCCGATCTGAACTTTTTATTGCTCCCGGTGTGTAAGTTGAGGCGGCACCGAGGGCTGCTCACACACACACGATCCTGGCCAGCCGTGCGCTTACGCAACCGAGCCGTGTGTTACTTAATTGCTTATCGCTGCGTAGGAGATGCCGAGAGCAACTGCTGTGGCTTTAACGTGGGAGCGGCGCACGCCACAATAGGTGTCACTGTGCGCGAATCCAATCGTTTTCCCTGGCTGCAGCCATTGGCTCCAGCAGCACGGCTGCGATACCTACTCCGCTCCCATCCCTTCCACGCACAACTCCGGCTCGCTGAGGACACTGGCAGAGCCACTGTGCGCCTCCTCCTACCCTCTCCGGACAGCCTGTCCGCTTCCCCGGGATCCTGCTCAGGAAAGCTGGAAAGAAATAAAGCTGGCAGGAATGATGGGGATGTATTTAACGATTCAAGTATTGGATCAAACTTAAAGTCGGGTTTTTTTACTCGGTGCGCTGGAAAGGTCACCTTGTCTTGCTGGAAAAGAAGCAAACTCTGAGCTCTGCCGCTTTCTTTGTAACAGCTTCCACGTGCAGTCCTGAATGTCCCTGGCTAGTTAGGCTGTTGGGCTTTACAGACGAGTATACTCATGGTAGATGAGAAAGGAAAGAACATGAAATGTCTCACCTTCTTCTTGATGCTTCCAGAGACAGTCAAGAACAGGTCCAAGAAGAACTCTAAGAAAGGAAGTAGCAGCAGCAATAGCAGCAGCAAATTGCCTCCAGTTTGCTATGAAATCATTACCTTGAAGACCAAAAAGAAGAAGAAGATGGCTGCTGATATTTTTCCCCGAAAGAAACCAGCAAACACTAATGCAACTGCTGTCCAGCAGTACCATCAGCAAAATCTCAATAACAACAACACTATTCCTGCCCCTAATTGGCAAGGGCTTTATCCAACCATCAGAGAGAGGTAAGTTCAGGGCTGTTTATTTTTGCTGTTTGAATGGAGAGGTGAAAAGTAGCAAAATGGTCAGAATGCATTTATTTGCTGAAGAAAACACAGATCTATTTTATTTGTCTGGTTGTTTTCTCCCTCGGTGTGTGTGAAACAAGCATTTTGGTAATGGAAAATATTTTAGTATCTCTCTTTTCCAGACAGTGCAGCTGTTTGTCTTGAGTAAATAAAAATGTTGCTGGAAGCTGCAACATCCCCGTAAAGCTTTGCTTTTAGACCTCGGTGGGGATTTTCAGTGATACATGTTCTTGACTTTGATTTCCACTGTTTTAAAAGTTCTCAGAAGTTTGGGGCTTTGTTTTATTGCACACACACATTAGACACACTTCTGTGTTTTAGTATTTTCTCTGGTATATTTGTGTGATGATGTGTGAAGTAGCTTGAGGTGTGACCTGCTTCTCTTTGCTAATGTGCAACTTTAAAGTTTTTAAGAAATTAAATGTCTTGAGTCTGGGGCAAGCAGAGAATTGCTTGGCACCACAGATTAACATGCTACCTCTGTTTGTAGAAATGCAGTGATGTTCAACAATGACTTGATGGCAGATGTTCATTTTGTGGTCGGGCCACCAGGTGGGACCCAGCGGCTGCCAGGACACAAAGTAAGCAACAGCTGCATTATCTGCTTGGGCAGGGAGAGCCCGGGAGAGCTCCTGTGGTTACAGCAGGACATTTTAAAAGGCTGCATGCAGTGGAATAGTCTGTCCCGTGCTTTTCTTTGTGATCATGGTTAAACAGTGCATTTGTTATGCTAAGGCAGAAAAGTTAGAAATATGCTATGTGCTGTTGATTAATATTGCTCTTAAGATTTTCTAGAAACAGCTAACTTCTGTGGTGAATGTGAGAGTTTTCCAGTAGCTGATGCATCTATGCCCATGAGAGTAAAATCATGTAATTTGTTCTTAACTTGGACTTCATTTCCTACTGAAGTGTTTCTATAGAGCCTGTCAGTGAAGCCCAGTACACCCAGAGTGGCTCTCCCACATTGTTTTTATTGGCAGTGCTTTCAATTTAAAGCATGAAATAAGATTTCCCTTTCTCAACAGTATGTGCTGGCTGTTGGGAGCTCTGTATTCCATGCGATGTTTTACGGAGAGCTTGCAGAGGACAAAGATGAAATCCGTATCCCAGATGTTGAGCCTGCTGCTTTCCTCGCAATGCTGAAGTAAGATCATTCATCTGCTGGATATGTTTTCTTTTCCCATTTTCACTTAAAATACCTCTCTTTTTATGTTTTAAACTTTTACCTCATTTTGCTCTTCTACTTCCAGGCGCACATATATCAGACTAATGTAGGCAGTTGTAAATAATGACTTTGACAGGGGATCTTTGGGCACATTGTGGACTGTAATGCCTATCGATCTGATTTGTCACTACACGTTACACAAAGGAATGGAGTTACTAAAAAGATTTGTCAGCTATAACAAAAAAAGCCCAAACCAGCTGTTCTACTCTGCAAGCACAGTGCAAAGTTAAAACAGCAGACACGAAAACCTCCTAGACCAAATACATTTCTGTGTTTGTATATTGACATTGTTCCAGCTCTTTTATAAACTTGCTGTGTGCAGGTCTTGTCTTAGAAAAATGACCCTAAGTTATTGAATATAGCCTCTGAAAATTAAATTTCTCCTCATATATCATAGTGATGCATTTGAAAAGTGATAAAAAGGCTGTTTACGTAAATAGGAGTTTTTCATCTAACAAGGAAAACCAGTCAATTTACATGATCATTATTTCTCTTCTTGCTAACTACATAAGAAATGGTGTCTTTTCCTAAATGGACAAAACGAAGCACCTTCCCTGCTGAACTGCCCTTTAATGCTATGGCTTTGAGGGTTTTTTTCCCCTCAGAAAATACATCGGTATCTGATAGTGATCCTTTTAATATGCTTGCAGATTTTCTTGCATGTAATGGTATAATCACTAGCTAGCAATTTATCGTATTTCATGGATTGTTTTGACTAGCTTGTGATTACAGAATGGTTTCTGTTTTTTCTTTTACATTTCAATGGCACCATAGATGAACATTCAAAGTTGCATGTAGAGTTTTCATAAGTTATCATCAACATCAGAAATATCCTGTACAAATGTCAGTAACTGCCAGGAAAAGCAGCTGTACAGGTGTTCTATAGACCTGGAATATAAAGTTATGACGTTGTGTAGGGAGGTGTATTATGAATCCTTGTTTTGGGCCTTTCAGGTTTTGTGTCAGAGCTCAGACTTGTGCTTTACTTTCATGCAGAATTTTACAAATCACAATTACAAGGTACTTGGATTCTCCCAATGCCCCTTTCCTTTTTGACTGGCAAGTCTTTTTCACTGTGGCTGGACATGATTTGCCATGTAAAAACTGACTGCTTTCTGAATGTATCATTAAGAAAAGTGTTCAGAGAGCAAACCTGGAGAGTATCAATACTGACATCTAGGTCTTGGCTTATTATTTAGCGTGGAGTAATAGAGGAAACTATCTATGAGAGCAGGAGCAGGACCATGGGATTCTTCACCTTCTCAGCTTTTATTTAAAAAAACTTTTTGCGGTCTGTGTGGATGTTGAGGGAACCTTGCCGGTGCTGCCTTCCCCTGGTGCAGTGTGCCTGAACCTGCAGAGTGCTCCTGTGTTTGCAGACTCTGGGATGTCTGCAGCCTGATGGTGCAGGGAGGGCAAAGGGATGTTGCTCAGCAGTGCAGCGTTCCTCTCATCCTAGGATCCAGTGCGTGTGGAGCTTGGCAGCAGCCACAATCCCCTCACCCCTCTCCCTCTGGGAAATCACCCCTGTGAGTATTGCACGCAACTGCTGTGAGCAGTGGATGACAGAAGGTTCATGATATTATTCTTACAGAAGGAAAATACTTTCTACCTATCCCACAGCAGCCCTCTGCTTCATACACTTCTTTCTGCATCATAAACTTTGTCATAAAATCACTGAGTTTGGTTTTGTGGGTGATTTTGCTGTCTTGTTGTGTCATTTTCCCCTGCATAATGAATTCTTACAGCATAAATACTTTTTGTGTTTTACCATATAATGGGCATATTGACAAAAAGCATCAGGCAAAGTGTTGCCAGGTGTAACATAGGAAATAATACCTTGACTGGTAGATATTAATTACTCTCCTAGTAAAATTGATTTGGGCGTTCTCTACAGTTGTAAAAACAGGGTTAAGCGCACAGTCTGGCTGACGCACTGAATTGGTGTCTTTAATACATTACATCTTATCTTCATCTTGACTGTTCAAGTTGGAACCATGATCTCATCCCAGGATAAATGTGTTACTAAACCATCAAACCCTGTGGTCTAGGAGAATCCTCAGTTTAAGAACAGGGTGAATCTGGACTATCAGTAATTGTAGGCCAGAGTCGAGGCGTGTTGGCAGAGTGGGAAGTGTGGAATATTGCTGACAGCCAGTCTGTGCTGTGTCTGTTGGAAATTAGTGATATTAGTTCTTCACTTTATATTAGACTATAAACTTTTGTACTATTTAGATTTAAAACAGATGTCATCATTCTCTGCTGTACTAGCAGGCAAAGAGAAGGAGTAGAAGGGAGGGAAAAGTTGGAGAGCATTGAGGAGAATCATAAAAACAAATTAATTGAAACATTTAAATTCTTGGACAGTAAAGGACCTAAGTCAGTGATATAGAGTTGTGCTCTTTGTTGTTACAAATAAGCTAAAACCAAGTAGTAAAGATGAAAAAAGGTTTGGCTTTGTGTAAGTATTCTTTTTCTCTGTAACATCTTAGATTTTATACTGCTGGAGCAGTATTTCCTCTGTGCACATTTTCTAAGTGTGGCGTGGAGAGTAGTATCTTATACCTGCAATAATATAAATTGTTATTTACAACTCAGATCAGTGGAGGTACTAATTCCACTTTATAGGCACATCTGTTCTGCAAAAAACTTCGTTGTGTAGGGAAACCTGCTAACTAGAAAATTTGAATTAGTACAAGGTTGCATACAGCGTTAGCTTTTCTGGAGGAACACACTTTTATCAGCCATAACCATCAAGACTTGCTTATCCCTGTGAAGAGTAAAATTGCATTTGGCATGAATTTAGCACATTGCATTCACCAGCTGCAAATGGGGCCCTGAAGCATGAGATATTGAAAAGAACAAACAGTACAATGCTTCTTTTCTCTGAGCAACGAATCCCAGCAGTTTAGTCACATAAATAGCATTTCACCTTCATCTCTTCCACCACGCTAGCATCACAGTAAAGCTTTTTTCTTCTCTATGCAGTACAACTGGGAGAAAACGCCGTGCTAGTTGAATTAGGATGTTGCAAGCATTAAACCCCCAAAAATTAGAATTCTGGGCCTTTTTCTATATGCTTCATCACTCTGTTTTAAAAGAAAAAAGAATTCAATTTAAAAAACCACCCCATAAAAAAAAACAACCCAGTATTTATGGAGATGGATAGCAGTGATATACTTGAATAGCATTTCTCTTAGACTACCTAGTTATTACCCATATTGGTGTTTGTATATACCTCAATAAATCGTGGTTCACCATCACAGGGCATGCAGTCCAAGTACTCCTGGTAATACGTGTTCCAGACTTGTGGCAGCCAAGTGAGGTAACACTCAAGGAGCTCCCACCAGGGGCAGGTGGCACCTCATCAGCCAAGGGAGGATGATAGAAGGGACACAGAGCTGGAGGGGCTGTGGTTTGTAAACATAACCATTGTCTCCATAGCATGGGACTCCAAATGGAAATCTGGGTTCACCTTAGATTTAAGCCTGTTCTCTTCCATGGTCTCACATGAGTGCTCAATTTGTTTTGTACTTTCTTTCTGGATTTAATCAGTTAGCCCCAAAAGCACTGCTTAATTTTAATGAGGACCCATCTAAATATTCTTTGTTAGTAATTTTTTGTAAGTTGTTGACAAGTTCTCTTTCTTCATTAAGCAGCAGCGTTACCCCCATATGTTTCATTGCAGGTACATCTACTGTGATGAAATCGATTTGGCTGCTGATACTGTGCTGGCCACTCTTTATGCTGCCAAGAAATACATCGTCCCTCATCTTGCCCGCGCCTGCGTCAACTTTCTAGAGACAAGTCTAAGTGCAAAGAATGCCTGCGTGCTGCTTTCCCAGAGCTGCTTATTCGAGGAGCCTGACCTGACTCAGCGCTGTTGGGAAGTGATTGATGCCCAAGCTGAGCTGGCTTTGAAGTCTGAGGGGTTCTGTGACATTGATTTTCAGACACTTGAAAGCATTCTCCGAAGGGAGACTCTGAATGCCAAAGAAATCGTTGTTTTCGAAGCAGCCCTGAACTGGGCTGAGGTGGAGTGTCAGCGACAGGAGCTGACGGCGACCATCGAGAACAAGCGCAAAGTCCTCGGGAAGGCCCTGTACCTGATCCGCATCCCCACCATGGCTCTGGACGACTTTGCCAACGGCGCTGCTCAGTCTGGGATTCTGACTCTCAATGAAACCAATGACATCTTCCTCTGGTACACGGCGGCCAAGAAGCCAGAGCTGCAGTTTGTCAGCAAGCCCCGGAAAGGCCTCGTTCCTCAGCGCTGCCACCGCTTCCAGTCCTGTGCTTACCGCAGCAACCAGTGGCGCTACAGGGGCCGCTGTGACAGCATCCAGTTTGCTGTTGATAAGAGAGTGTTTATTGCTGGCTTTGGGCTCTACGGCTCCAGCTGTGGCTCAGCAGAGTACAGTGCCAAGATTGAACTCAAGCGACAAGGAGTTATCCTGGGCCAGAACTTGAGTAAATACTTCTCAGATGGTTCTAGTAACACTTTTCCCGTGTGGTTTGAATACCCAGTGCAGATTGAGCCTGACACCTTTTACACAGCAAGTGTGATCCTGGATGGTAACGAACTCAGCTATTTTGGACAAGAAGGAATGACAGAAGTTCAGTGTGGGAAGGTGACTGTTCAGTTTCAGTGCTCTTCGGACAGTACAAATGGCACAGGAGTACAGGGAGGGCAAATTCCTGAACTCATATTTTATGCTTGAATGAGAGTGTGTGGAGAAAGAGCATTTTGCTATGAAGAACCTGTCTGGTTCAGGCCTACTGACACTTAGGTTTTTATCTGCAGACACGTGATCAGTACAGGGAATATGTAACTAAATGCTGTGGGCAAGTTCCTGGATCACTATACCTGTAGCATCATTGGTCATAAAGTTCAAGTGTAATATTTAAACTAGAAGCTCTTAGAAACAGACAAGTTCTAAAAGCTTTGTAAGCAGGTGCCTGTTTGCTGGTGGTGGTGACCATTTCTTTGATCCGCTTGTGAATGACCAGAGGACATCCCTCTCTTGTATCTCACAAAATATTGTCTTCATTGATACCTTTTCTCTTTCTCCAATTCTGCTTTCTGCTTGTAACTATTGGGGGAGGTAGGGATAGAAAATGGAGAGCCTCTCTGCTGTCTGCCCTGCAGACTTTAGAGGTTCTGAAAGCTGAGCTGCTTTTGACCATGGGAGCTGAAAGAAGTCCCTCAGCTGTAAGCAGAAAAAGTACAGGTTTAAACCTTCATCCTCTGAGATTCTCCTGCAGCCAGCTGTTTGGGATGGCTACAGGGGAAGATGGAGAGAAGGAAATATTTTTCAGGAAGCTACACAGATGGCTGACCATGTCCACAGTGCATGGACGTGTTTACAGTGAGAGAGGGATGTGGGCTTGTCCAGTTACCCTTGGAGTTCATCTTCTAGGAATCTCACCTCGAAGGCAAGGAAGACTTGCATGTGTTCAAATTGTGTATGCAGCTCTTGGAAATCTACTCCCATGACCTAGTTTTTGCTACATTGATTCGCTCTTTAAATGGCTTTTCTTTGAACCCTTGCTAAAGAAATGGGAATTAATATCAATCATCTGATCCAGGATAATTTTTTGTTTGCTTTGGGTGAGTTTTTTTCCTCTTGGCAAACATGGTAGAGGCAGATTACAGAGTAACAAAAGAATGTATCAATCCTGACCTTTTCTGTAATATGAGATTTTTTTTTTTTCTTTCTATTGTCAGTTGAAGTTTAGACAAAGACAGAAGATTCCCAACTGTGTTCATACTACATTTAGTTTATGTCATCAGATAACAGTGAGGAGGAGGAAGTCTACTCTAATGAGTTAATATTGGATCTCTTGCAACTGCTAATGGCTACACATCAGACAGCGGATTATGTGGTACAAAACCTTCCCCTTGTCTGAATTTTTCCCTCCCCAACTTCCTTCTATATGTCTGTATCATTTTTGGAAAAATACTAGGGATACTCCTTGTATCAGGGAAGGAAACCAGTATAAATAAGACCCACAGGTACTATTTAAACATAAGAAAATCGTTCACCGCTGCAATGGGACAGTTGCTCCTCAGAGGAACTACCTGTTGTAAAGCATCTCATTCTCACTTCACCTCTGAAGTGAGTTCTGTTTGTTGCGTATGTGTTAGCAAAATGAGAGGACCAAATGATTCTTCAGACAGGCTGAAGATTAATGTTATAGTATATCAACACATTAATGTAGCATAACCCTAAATTCCCTTGTCAGTTCTGTAATGAAAATGTTTTTCTCATATGATTTCTTACCAGTTTAATGCTATTACTCTAAGTGTTGCTCGACGGTTGGAATCCTGGCCCTCGGCCATCATAAGTGCCAATCCATCTCTGCAGTGTCCAAAATACCATCTGAAGTCAGGAAAGCTGGATAATAGACATCAAACACTATGGCCAAAGCCCAGATCTTCTCTCTAGGTAGTAAAAGGAGAGCCAGGTAAAAAACTACCCTGCAGGATTTATGCCTTTCATCCATCTTAGCATTTAATGTTTTATGTACACACATACATGTGTGCATAAGCAGCTCTCTTTCTGAAATGTAAATACCCTCAAAAGATACAGAAAAATGTTTTGGGTTTTTTGTAACAGATGTACATAATCCAGACTGTTAGCAAAACTTAAACAGAATGCTCCATGGAAAACTCTCAGAGAGAGATTTAAAAAAAAAAAAAGTAGTTATTTTTATTTGGATCTGCAGCTGAAAATAGACAAAGAGAATAAATGGTATGAAGTAGAGGAAGAGTTACTGAAGAGATTGCAAAAAGAAATCTAAGATTGTGGTGAGGTAATGGTCATCTACTTTTAGACAACATCTGAGCTGCAGTTTCATTTATTTAGGTACATTTGAAAGCAGAGAAAGATGCTAATCAGTTGATTAAGTTTTCTTACAGCAAGCAGCTGATGCAGCTGTAATTACTGTGAGTGATGATCAGATTGACAAGTTGCTTGTCATAGCAAGCTGCATTCTGAGTTGTTTGGAAAAAAACCTCCAGGTGCTTCAGCTGGTGGGACAAGGCAGAGAGTATGGCATTGGTATAACTAGACTTGGGTTCTCACTTTTAATTTATTTTTTGTGTTTTTTACTTGCAAACAAAGGTGAGGTATCTGCTGCTTTCACTGGCTGGAAAAGAAGTTCATAGATCAGAATATTCTGTAGCTGTAAAATGTGGGAAATAAGTTATTTAATTATTATTCTGATTGTTTCATGAAATCCTTTTGACGAACTGGGATGAAAGCAACCTGTAGCTTAATTTCTCTGAGTGCATTCCAAGTTTTAGGAGCTGGTGCATGTAAAAGTTTCCATTATGGATGATCAAACAAAAGCACCCCAAAACATCTTTTGATGCTCACAGTGCAACTTGTTTCTGAGCTCTGCCTGATGCTACTGGTACATAAGAAGGTGGCCAGTACCAGTCACCTGGGGACGTCAGGGCACTTCCTTAGGTGTCTAAATGTGGATTTGGTTGGTTTAGCAGTAGTATCCAAGCTTGAATATACTGACTGACATTTTGCAAGCATCAGCCCTGTCAACCTGGAATGTAAATGTAATGTCCATAGAGATCACCTTGTAGATTCTGTCTTAAACTGTACCTGGCTGTCTCTGCTACTCGTACCTTTGATTTTCCTGGGGAGAGGAACCTGTGATAAGAGAGTATAATGTAATATACTTTCTGCATATCTAAAATAGTATTTAATTAAACGTTTTAATTTCTACATACTTATTGCACTGAACTGGGTTTGGTTTTGGGTTTGTTGGGTTTTTTTGTTGTGATAAACTCTGCTCACTTCAGGTCCCAGCACCCGTTTGTGCTGAAGCAGTGTTTGACCTTAGGAGGCTTACAGCATTATTTATAAAGGACAGATATATATATAAATATATGAAGTACCTCATGTTGAATGTTATTGTACTGTATCTTTAATGTCACAGTGCAGATCTTGTTGGACTCATGAATGTGTATAATTGCATTAAACATACAAATAAAAACGATTCTTAAATGGTTGTTTCCTGCAGTATCTTTGAAGCATGAGCTGTGAAAGCTCTTACTTAGTTATCTCTTTTAGCAATTTCTATTGTTGTACAGTTGTGCTGTGTTATTTGTCGGGCTTATGTATTCAGAGGTCTTTTGATCCCCAAAGAAGCAAAAGTCTAAGGAAAAACAAGGGAGAACAAAGAAAATGTTAATCGGTTACATTGTAAAAGGTTGATGATTAAGCTAATGAGCTAGGGTGAATGAATTCATTTATGTGCTTTATGAAAGACCTTGTCTAGTAGCATTAATATTTTAATGTTCTATTAATAATATTAAGTGTGTGGTGATGAAGGGGGAGGGCCTCTTGTTTATTCAGAAAGACACTTGGCACAGACAAGGCCATGCTTTTCAGTTTCTGATATATCAGAAAGGACATGGTTAGTGCCAAGAGGCTGTTCTCTTCTGAAAAGTTAATTATATTATTCAGAATTCTGACTATTTTCTTACTTAACAGTTTTCTTCCAGGAGATTTGAGATTTCATTTTAAATAATTTTGTGGTCAGTGTGGCTTGGTGCAGGAAGGACTGTAGCAGCAGTGTAGGTGCCAACAGCCTCAGATTCTTTGATAAACTGGCAAGAACTAAGTGGACAAGGTGAATAAAGGATGGCCTATCCCATCCAAAGGGACGTTCTCCTCTGTTCTGGCAAAATCGGTAGGATGTTTGGGTTTGGGAGGAATTAGACTCCAGGAACTGAATTCAGTTGTGTCTTGCAGGTCATATCCTGCTTGCTGGGGAAGGGACTCCCTGTTCCCACTTAGTTGGAAGCTCCTCAGAAGCTGACAGTCTCTGACTGTCGCAAGGGCAAGGTCCTGTCTGTAACAGGCTCCTTGTGAATGCTGAGCTCTTAGGTGTAGGAACCATGGGTTTCCTGGCTTCTAAAAAGCAAGGCTACTTATCCTACAGCTCAGGACATGCTTAAAGAATTTGCGTCTTTTTGGAGCTCCCAAGAATGGATGGGGACTTCAGCCCATCAGCAGTATTTGGCCATTGTGGAAAGAAAGAGCTTTGAAAGCCGGCCTATTCTACCAGGCTTGTAGGGAATCAGTGGGAGCAGGAAGACCTGCTGGTTTCCTGAAGGCAATGAAAGGAGCTGCCTTCTCAGATGGCAGTGTGACCATGTTCAAAATGAAATTAAGAAAAGGTATTTTGGCATGCTGTTATATTTCTAGGGGTCTGAATTTATTTTCTCCCCAAGACTTCCTCATAAACTGAGGCCTTGGCCCAATTGAAATCAGTAGGAGTTGCCCTAGTGACCTCAATAAACCCAGGATTTTCATTTGTAGTGTTCGTTTTGTGTGATTATTCCCAAAACACAACATAAAACTGCCCAAGAAAGGGAAATTAATTTTGCAATCCCAGTGTAATCTGATTATCTAAAATATAGGTAGAAACCTTTCTATTAAATTTTGCAGAACTCCTGCTCCTCATATTCTGTGTGCCTGCCCCCAAGTTTTTCTGCTAGAATGCTTTATCTTCAGCCGTGAATCTACAGACAGAACACTAAATTTGTATGAGGCTTTATGTATATTTTTACAACCTGTGTATGGAATTCATAGCACATAAGGTGCATAGCGCAGATAAAGTATTTTTAAGATTAGAAAGTGTGTGTAAATTGCCCCTAGTCTGTTCCCCACCATGAAAGGAAAACAAAACCAGCTATTCTGCTTGAAGGCACTGGTATTTTGAAAGAGCTTTCTCAAGTCTGAGAGCTGGTTCATAGCATCAGAAATCCATTTATATTAAGCCTTTAATTGTAGCATTTTAAAATCAGCTTTCTAATTGTTTTCTGTAGGCAAAGATAACAGAGTAAGCTGTCAGGCTTCCTCCATCCCAGTCCAAGGGGGTTTACATTTGAACAGATCCTTGCAAGTGCAGTTTTCTAGATCTCAAGCTTCACAGTGATGGTAAGTGCTGCTTGGGGAGCATCAGTGTTTCAAAAATAGCCAGTTACTAGTTGTGCTTAAAAGGGGAAATGAGCTTTAATTAACTTTTTTAGGGTATAAGAGTTATGATTTTGCAAAGGTGAATTCATGTATCTGTCTGTTTAGAGTCAGTAGTCCCAGTGGGCTCAGGGGAGGTGTTGGGAGACAGGGCTCACAGCTACTTTAAAAGCATGCATGGAAACATCTGCTTTCTTTAACGCCTTGTTCTTAGGAAGTTGTGGTGCAATAAAATAAATTCATAGACAGCTGGAGCTTGGCATGTCTGACATGTTTCTATAGTGGGACTTTTCATGAATAAAAGAATGATGGAACTGTATTTAGCTTGGAAATACTAAATCCTGCAGAACTTCCAGAGCATGGGAGTAGCACAATATAAAGGCACTTCCAGATGTGGGGATTTTGCCCCTTGGTTGCAGTCTTGGGCTTAGGTGTGACATGTTCTTGCTGTGTTGTTACCTACCAGGGCATGCCAGTGGTGGTACTGGCATCAGACACCATTGGGGAGAAACATGCTGAGGGAGAGAAATAAAGGGCAGAGATCTGAAATACAGAGGAAAAGTATCTAATCAGAAATAGCAGCTCTCATCAGGCACAGACAATAGGCAGTAAACTGGCATCAGGAGAGCTATTCAGGTATCATGGGAGCCAAATCAACAGACATAAGGTGACAATAGAGTCATGACAACTATTTAAATTATTTTTAAAAGTTGATTATGCTCAAGACTTCCCTAGACCCTACAAAGAGTGAATTTGGTTTTTTCTGCCTTAGAATACAGTCCATATATGTTTTTGCCTTTGTCTTCTGTGCTTTATGTGTTATTTCTTTACAGCATACAAGATGTTTTTCCTCCTCAGTGCCTGAGCATGAGCAGGTTGGCTGACCCTGCTTAGGAAAACAATTTTCAAGTCTAACCTGTAATTGTCATATTGAGCCCTCTCCTTCACCGCTCTAAACATGGTCTTGTGGTAAGATTGCAAAGAGCAGGAGTCCCAAGACACAGCTGGAAGAGGGAGATTTCCCTGCACACCTCAGTGTGTTTCCAAGGATGGCAGTAGCAGGGTGCTGTGTTCCGTTACCAAATACTCATCTCGACTTGATGTGAATCCAGAGTGGGCTCAACATGGTGCCCTTGTGGGGAATTGGCTGGGGCACACAGGATGGCCTTTGCAAGTGCTCTGATTTCTGTGTCACCTTTCTGCCAGCTTCAGGGGGGATGGATGATCCCAGCTCTGGCAAAACGCCTACCGAGGTTTGGAACAAATATGAACTGACAGAGGGAGTTCATACCAGGTCAGTGTTCTACGGCGTTTCTGAGCTGGTATTAGGAACTCAAAAATTCACTGAAGTGCAACATGAGATACTCAAAAGTTGGGGTTCCTACCAGCTAATGGCAGTCAGTTTTGTTCCCATTCTACAAGCAGAACTCCTCAGCAGAGCAGTCACAGTGACCACAGGAATCACTGTCTCCAGGATACTGGGAAAAGGCAGAGGCTTAAAACTGAAAACTGGAGCTCAAAAGGCAGGTTGTGGAATGGTCAGTAAAATCAGCTGGAAGCTACTGTGTTGTTCTGATTCATTCCTGGCATTTTCCAACAGCTCAGTCTGTGCTGGCAGGTTTGTTGTCACTCGTTGAAGGTGTATTTTTGTGTAATGAAATACAACTCCTGATGTTAGCAGGACTGAGAGCAAACCCCTACCATTTCCCATCTAGGGAAGCTGGCATTCGGCATTCCATGCCTGCCTTCGAAAGAAAAAGGAGAGTTTCTTTTCAGCACTGCCAAAAAAGTGATATTATTTGAACTAAAGCTTGGAATGAAATGTGAGCGTGACTTGATCTAGGAGCAGCCTTACAAAATGAAATTTAAAAATATGCAGCACAGGAAGGAAATCGTGCATTGAGTTACAGTAGGATTGATGAATTAGTAAGGATGGTCTATCTATAATTTCAATGAGCTGGGACAGACAGGTAGGAGAGAGGAAGATGCACAGGGAAAAAACAATACCAACAAGTCAGGCTGAGATCAGGAGCCTTCAAAGGAAAAAAATTCAGCCAAGTTAAGGGGAAAGAAATCTCCTACCCTTGGTTTCTGCCATTTGTCATGCATCTCGAGTGATTGTGTGGATTACATGCTGTTATGGTTTAGGGGTTTTTTCTGCTGCTCTGGTAGCGAGGGGGTTAACAGCTCAGCTCTTGCCTGAGCTGTCCGTGCTGCCATGGCCTTCAAAGTTAGAGATAAAGGCAGGCGTCTCTGCAGAATAACATACTTGGGAGAGAAGAAAAAAAAAGTTCAGTAGTAAGATGTAGTGTGCCAGCTCAGAACCTGCGTCGGGAGGCTGAGAGATTTGAAGGCCCCCAGGCCTACGAGAGAAGGGGTAGAGATGTTCTTCCAGGCATCCCGCTGCTGCTTGTGAATTGGACTGACCATGGTGAAAACCTATGGACCAAAGAGAGAGAACCAGGACCGCAGAATCCGTCTAAGCATCAAGACTGAAGATGGAGAGGNACACCATAGTTAGAGAAATGAATTACCCCAGAAGGCCAGAATGAGGTCTTTCAAAGGTCATTATCAGAACTGGTTTCTCATCAATACACTACTTGATTGGAGGAAAAGACTTAAAATTGTAGGTCTTTGATTGCTGAGAGGGAAGCTTTTAACTGCTTCCTGCTGTTCTGTCGTTTTGTGCTAACCCCAAACGGCCCCATTAAATTGATGTCCTGTTTCCCATTCACTGCCCGCAAATCACTCTTCTCCTGTTAATATAGGAAACGTGTGCACATGATAGGAATTGGAGTGGCTAGACAGTAAATCTTCAAGCCAGTAAGGAACTCAAAAGCATTTACCCAGTGACCAAAGTATCGATTTCCCCCCACCACTTCATAATATTTAGTTATAAACTTTATTAAAACATACAGAACCTCATGTCTGCCTTAAGAAAATTTTTGCATGAATACTGTTCCCAACCAGTGCAGTGGGGGTCAATCTGATCTCTGTGTGACAGCTAATTTCTTACAGCTAATCAGGAGATACAACAAAGGCCAGGAGTAATGCAGCTGCTCTGGCAGTGGGGTGTCATCGCTGACACTGTGTGACACCACGTGCTGCTGCTGTGGGTTAGGGCAGCAATGAAAACAGCACAGCAGCTCTCTTTTCTCAGGCCAGCAATGCTGTGAGGGAGTGCCTGGAGCTGGGAGCTCTTTGGGCTGAAGACAAACTGAGCCCTAGAAAGGTTTTTCTTCACTTTGATGGATGTCTGAGCTTACACAGTTTTACAGATTTGTGCATACACACATTCTCGGAGATCCAGAACTGAATCACGCCTCGGGTCCTTCCAGTGGCAGCATTTTACTCATGTCCACTTTTCTGTCAGGTTAAACTAAAAGATGCTGGCGGTGCACTGGGGTGATGCGTGATCATCTCTGCACCTGCTCCGCTGCAAAGCTCTCCCAGCAGCAGAGGGAAGTGTAACTGGATAGTGAACCCTAAAACAAGACTTGGTAGCACAGGAATGCCCTAATAATGGTCTCACATCACGTTGTCATAACTGGAGAGGACAGAGAGAGTGAACACCTTGTAATTTATGGTGTTTGTGGTGAGCAAGCAAGAAAAAATTAACCCTTCTTCTGCTGGCCTTCAGGCAGTACTGTTTCCTTCACTCTTCAGTATCTCTATTTCCCCACTGCAAAAACAGGAGGATGTAATTGTGCACCTCTGCAGAGGGCTTTGATACCTGCTGATCAAACCTGTTCTAGGCAGCAGGAATCAGGGCAGGTGCAGCAAAGCTCTCCTCTCCTCAGGCACTGATGGGATCTCTCACCAAAAGATCTCCAGTATCCTTAAATGTCAGCAAACTGAGAAAAGTAGCATTACTGAAAATCACAATGAAAGGGGTCTCACATGTAAATCCTATCTAAAATCTTTGTAATCCTCAACTACTTTGGTTCCAAAAGATCTTCCCATGAAATGAACTGCCAGCCAAAAGGTAAATAAAAATGCAAAATATTCCCAAAGCAAATATGTTACTGTTTTTTAAAACAAGTTCATTTAAATAATGTGAAAATACATTAAAGAAACAATCTATTCTGCTTTATATTTAAAGATGAGTTAATGCAAATATCACAGGTTTATCCTGCATTAGTCCCTCGAGAGGAGTCACTGGGGAGGCAATTTGTTTCTTGTTAGCTAAGGCAGGGAGCTTTGAAGTTACTGAGTTGCCTGTCTCTGAGAGTAGCCCATTTAATCTCGATGAAAAGTGCCAGATCTAAGTTGGAGTGAGTTGTGTATCTCTGCATTGTTTAACGCTCTGGCAGGAAGAGATCTTCAGACTGCCACCAGCCAGCACTGCAAGTGGCACCAAGAATTTCTGGAAGAAATTTTTATTGGCTATTAACAACGGACACACAGCCCTGAGCACTGTGTGCCATGAGGAGGACCTCTATTATGCCTTTTTAAAATTTCTTTTAAATTGCCTGCTGCTATGCTAAGTGCTCTCATCACTAGCTATTTGGTAGTACCAGGTGAGGATGATTTCTCTTAGGCCTAATTTCTAGAAACGCCTCTGAAAGTGGCTTTTTTTCCCCAGACAGTCTCATAGTTTCAGGGATGTTCACACATCCTTCTCCCATGACTGTGCTCAACATTAATCTGTTTCTGGAGCTGTGCTGTAACAGGATTAGGTAAATTACTTAGAATTAATTTCTTTTAGTTTCAGCTTGGAAATTTGTACTGGTTTCATGTTTAGGATCACTCACCCTGTGATTAGTTTGTTGGCACAATTGTGTGGGCCATGAGTTGTGACTGGTTAGGTGATGGAACCACATACCTCTGACAAGGCTGTTTCCCTGCACAGAAAAAAGTTAAAAGCTGTTGTTTGAAACTCCAGAGCCATTGAGTTCATAGCAAACTCCACCTTCATCCCAGAAGTGGTTTTCAGAAGTCAATTTTTCTACTCTTTAATTACAAATCAGACCCTCAGCTGTCCATCAGCACAGCTCCACTGAGCTGGTACACATGAGCTCCACGGTGTCAGCTTTTAGCCTGAAGGTACTAGCCTTGGGTTATCAGCTGCAATGAAAATCTCTGCAATGTTAACAGCCTATAAAGCAATTTAGGGAGATCAGTATGCATCTGAAGATAGCTGAAAACAATAGCTAGAGGGGGAATATAAACTGTTTACTGCAATTAGATTTGCACTGAAATCTACCGATGTAAAATTCATAGCCAACATGAATTAATTTGCTCCTGATCACTTCTTGCAAAAGCTCTGGCTTCTCCCCCCCTTTCCCTGATGGGTTCTATTCGACTGCTGTGTATTTGCAAAGCAAACTGCAGTAGCAGAGTAGACATAAACATTTTGAAACAGCACTAAAATCTGTGAAATGAATTGCCTTTGAAATTTACAGTTGTTGCCAGCTTATACCGAATCAAACTTGTCATGTTTTTATGGACTATACTTAATCTTTGGGCATCTTTCATCTCCCTCTCACATGTGTGTGAAGGAGGTATTAGCCTGATTGTACAGATGGAGAAATGAGGCACAGGACACCTGAGAGAGGCTTGGAAACAACTCTGCTCTGAAGCACATGAAGGCACCCCCTCACATTTTCATGTTGGATCAGCTGCAAGGTCTCAGATGGGTTTTTCTTACGTGCCACAGAGTCATATTATCATCAAGTAGTTCAAAACCTCTGCCATGGGCAGGGACACCTTTTACTAGATCAGGTTGCTCAGAGCTCCAACCAACCTAGCCTTGAGCACTTGCAGGGATGGGGCATCCACTACTTCTCTGGTTAACCTTATCCAGTGCCTCACCACCATCATGGTAAATAACTTCTTCCTAATACCTAACCTAACCCTGCTCTCTGTCAGTTTGAAGCCATTCCCCTTTGTCTGGTCACTACAGTGCCTTGTAAGGAATCTCTCCATCTTTCTTGTAGTCTCCCTTCAGGCACCAGAAGGTCACAATTAGGTCCCTCTGAAGTCTTTTCCAGGCTGAACAATTCCAGGTCTCTCAGCCTTTGCTCACAGGAGAGGTGCTCTATCCATCTGAGTAACTTGCTCCAACAGGTCCATGTCCTTCTTGTGCTGGGGACACCAGAGCTGGATGCAGCTCTGCAGGTGGGGTCTCACCAGAGAAGAGGAGCAGAATCCCCTCCCTGGACCTGCTGCCCACAGAATTTAGATTGAGCTCCCACTGGAGACCAGGCAGTGAGTGAGATGTGCAACATTTCTCCTGGTTTGCAACCACACCTCTGCAGGAGAGGAGAGGGGGATGCTGTCCCTGTGCCTCAGAAGGGTGAGCAGAGGGCAGTAGCTAAGTTAATGGTCTCTGCAAATGTTCTATAAAGTCATTTTATGTAATGACCTGGAATTTATATCATTGCTTGTGAAACAGGAGCTGGTGGCTGTTTTAATAACTAGCATATAGTGTAAATACTATACTAAGCTCAATTCTTTCCTCAGATTGCCTGTGCATGCTGGTGAAGTCAAAAAGAACTGGGCTGGTATCCAAGGACAGAAGCTGGTTGCTTGTCTGCTTAGGATACATTGCAAGTGTTAGTAATGAGATGTGAGAAGAATAAATGAGCCTCTTTACCATGTGGAAGGGACCTGCCTTACAGCAGGTTAGCTGCAAAATGACTGGTTAACAGCTCCCCCAAAATTGCAGGCTCCTCTTCCTTCTCTTCCCTCACCAACCCAGGAGGGAGCCCTAGGAAAAGCCTTAAAAGAGCAGCTCTGCAGTAAGGAGGTCTGGTTTGGTGTACTCTGCTGGAAAGGTCCCTTTTGTCTGAGGAGCTCAAGGTATGAATGATGATACTTGTGCAGGGAATTTAAGTGATTCCATGCATGTGTGCAGGATGGGAGCAAAAGAGACCTTCCTCTTTATAGGCTAGTTGTGATCAATCAATGCAGAGGAAGATCACCTGCAAGAGGGTTAAATCTGAGGATACATGGTATCATACAGAATCTCATACTCCAGAAGTCTGACGTGAAGTAAGTTATGGAGCTGGTTCAGGACTGCAAATGGTTTTTAAATCCTTGGACCATGGGATCTAATACAAATTGTAACACACAAGTGAAAGTTAATTCAGGTTTAGAGATCTGTGCAGCATAAGTTTTGTAGCTGCAGTTTACCCTTCAATAGTTAGAGAGCTGTTACATAAATAGTATAAACCAGACAGGGTGGAAAAGAGAGCTCATTTCTCTTGATTAAAGAGATCCCTTAAAAGGTGGACTAGGGTGGCTTGTGGAGGGAAGGAAAGCACATGATCCACAGCTGGGTGTAAGGCCGTGTCAACCAAAGCAGCATCTTCTCTAAGTAAGCACTTCTCTAAGTGGCTGCAATCCAGGAACAAGGNGTCTTCTCTAAGTAAGGATTTCACAACAGAATTAAAAATACGTCAGGTCTAAGATCTCAATAAGTGGTTTCGAAAAAAGATATGTGGGGAAAAGAGCACAACAGAACAGACAGATCCTGCTGATCTAAGTGGCTGCAATCCAGGAACAAGGGGAAAATGGGTCTGCACTTCTGCTGGAGAATTACAGATAAAAGAACAATTGGGAAAGGCAAGGTGTAATTCATGAAGCAGCCAGAATTTGTTTCATGTTTCTCAGGATTTAAAGCTAATCACAAGCTAAGTTTACCCTCCTGATTCCTCCTCCCACCCCACACCTCCAGGATCTTCCTAATTTATAGCCTTCCAGATTCCTGTGCTTTTCCTGAGCTTGATGTATGTGAGTGGAGCAGTCTAATATCTCAGATTGTTACTGCAGAAGCCTGACAGTGTTTTCACATTGCTTCTTCCCCCAATAAATCAAAACATTCAGAAGTGAGGGCCGCATACCCAATAAAAGTCCTGTGGTAGGGAGCAATGGCTGTTTCTACATTTTTACAGCTGTGAATCTCGGGGATGGCATTCCTGCTGGTTGGAATGCCTTGCAGCAGTTATATAACTGCAAGTCAAAATTTCTCTGGTTTGCCAAATTGCTGAACCAGAAGGGTTTGCTTACTAAAGGACTGGAGGGAAGAAACTGGAAGGGAGACACAAAGGCAAGAGGCTCTATAAACTGTTGGGCTGTGATCAGCATTTTGATCATTTTAAGAATTTGTCAAAGGGGAGGGGGGGAAGGTTGTGTGGTGAGAGATGGGTGAATAATTAATCACGTATAATTTAGTCAATGAATTTTGCTGATTGGGAATTATCTACAAGGATTCCTCTGTGTGTCAAATGTTATTCAACAGCTCTTTTCAGTGAATAATTTTTGAGTTGTAACTGTATCCTGAGGAGTTCATTGAGGTATTAGATAATTAAATACTGAGAAATAAGTGAGAGTACTAGCACAGCAAAAACTAATCACGTAAATGGTGCCTGTATGGTCTCAGTGACTTCTTAAGCTGCAAAACAGGGAAAACTTGATTTGATCTTTCAACACTGTCTACTGTTTGAAGATGTTACTTTAAATCTTGAAAGCCATGAAATTTGAGGCATTTGGAGTGAATTACCCAGTTTTGGGGACATGAACATCTATTTGTCTGTGCATGAATATACATAAGAAATACTAATCTGTAAATCTTGTACACACAACTAAGCCTATTTCTTTGACTTATTACTAGTTACTGTTACTTCCCTCTCATCTCTTCATTAAACTGCTGTGCTCTTCCTGGATTGCATTAGGGATTATTCAAATAGGGCAGTTTCCTGTAAAATATTTGCAATAGAGCCTAAGCATCATTCTAAAATGCAAAGATCTTAATAATGATCTATAGTATTAATTTCCAAGGCTCTGAGGAAAATGGTGGTATTCCTTAACCTCCACTCCTTGTGTAACCTTGGGCAGATCAATTACTTGGAGAAGTTTTCTTATCACTATCTTACAGTTGAAACTCTTTTGGATGATAAAAATCACTTGCAGTCATGAAGCAAAGGTCTCAGAGACCTGCACCCCCAGAACTGCAGTAGGAGTTAGGGGAATGCATGTTCCAAGGGTTTGCAGAATCCAATGCAAAATACAGGACACAGTGTTCTGCAGATGCTGTTGATGAAATAAAACTGCTAGGAAAGAAAGAGTACACATTATTTAGGTGACAAACTTTACTGGTTAAGATGTGGATTATTAAGTATCAACCCTTGTGGTGACAGAATAGTGGCATTTTACCTGTTTAATTTAAACTGATGTCCACAAGAAACATCTGGACAGTGCCATGGAACTTCAAGCCAGAAAAAAAAATTGTCCTGAATTTACAGTACTTAGCTTTACTGTATTAATAGCAAAATAGATGGTACACCCATTCATGTAGGCAGTAGTTTCACATAAAATAGAACTCTATATTTAATTCTATATTGCCATGTTACTTTATCCTTCAAAGTCACACTCCAGGTAGCACAACTGGCCTTTCAGAAAAACATGTGCTCTGCTCAGCTTTTGTGCATGTGTTTGCAGGTCACAAGCAGATTGCTAATGTGGATTTTTTTTTGTTTGTTTCAGTGCTTTCTTTTCAGAGTCAATGCTCGTAACAGTTTGATTACTTAGAATTTGAGGTGAAAATGCCCGACCAAAGAGAGCTGAGAGAGACAAAAATTAGAATAAGAAAATCAGGCTTTTTTCTGAAGAACACAATTGTGTATTCACATGTTGCTGAAACGCAAAGGTACTTTTAATAACTGTTTAAACCTCATCTTTTTCTAATAATCTTCATTATCCTCACCTAGGATTGCCAGGGAGTAATTTGTGACTACAGTCTGTATGACAGGGAGGAAAGCAAAGCTACTTGACAGAACATCAAAGGTTTGTGTCACTGAAGTTTTATGCAGCCATTGCTAAATCTTTCATGCTCGAAACAATGATGAAAAATGATTGTCAGCTATGAAACCAAAATTATATCAATCTGCTTCAGGGCTGTGGAGTGTTTTTTCCTTCATTTGAAAACATGACCCAGCCTAGCACAGTTCACTTACCAACCTCAAGTGTTCAGTCAGGATTGAAAAAGAATAGAACTGAGTCAGGAAGGATGAATGTATTTCATGCTTCACAAATGTGTTGGGGGGGGGGGGGGAGGGGCAGAGGAAGTAGAGAATACCAAAAATAAAGTCAAGCAGGTCAGTGCTTAAATACCTCAATCCGATTGTCTTTATATAATGTATGTAACAGACAGAGTAGCTGCTCTCTGAATTTCCAAGGGGAATAGTCAGTGTTCTGTAGCTGAAATGGAAGCTAAATGTGGCTGGAGGCTTTAGTTCCCCAGCAATACTGCTTCAGGAAATTTTTCTGCTATAAAAAAAGGCAGCCCTTAAAGCTGAATGCTGAGGAGCAGAAGTTTTGGGCTGATTTGGCTTGTCATCTCTATCAAGATCTAGTCTTAATGAATATCTTGTTAGCTACTCCCACACCTGCTTTTTCCTATGCAGAGGCCTCCAGGATATACAAAAAAAAAAAAAAGAGGCCAAGTGGAGAGCAAGAAGAAATATATGTAAATTATCAGCAGCAGCTCTGTTTGTCATGTAAGGTGTGCACACTGGAGAGAGGCTGCATGTATCTGCTGCTGCAAACAGAGCCCAGAGTAAAGGCACTCCATCTGTGCCATTACATCCCTGTGACACGATGGGCTGCACCACTGGGATTGCTGGAGGAGTCCTGTGGAAGAAAAATCCTTGGGCTTAGGGGGGGAGAAGGCAGCTTGTTGCCAGCCTGTTAGGACTAAAGCACATTGCCCTGGTGTTGGTGGGCACTTGAGCTGTTGCTGTTGCTGTTGCTGAATCATTGGCTAACTTACTGCTCTCTGAGGCTGCTTGTCTGGTTCATTTCGGGGGTTGGCAAGTAAAATACCAGTTAGTCCTTTCCCCAGTCATGGCAAGGGGACTTTATCTAGACAAGGTCCATTCTGCATTGCAGGTAATTATTTAGGGTTATCTTTGGAGGGTAACAGGAGACACACAGCCTGGCTATTACTGTTCTCAGACGTGAGAGAGGTCACATCAGCATAGTGCCCTTAATGGCCCCTCTCCAGGGATCTTTCCCTCTCCAGGCTGAACACTGAGCAGAAGCTGATGGGAGTCCAAAGCTCTGTTGTCTTCTCACTGACAAGTATTTGCCGATCTCAGCCATTTGCTTTGCAAAGTTGTGCTCCAATGTCTTGATTATAATTTGAAGCTGATTATCATACGTGCACAGTCAGCCTTGAACATATGGGAACCTTTCAGGGACTGTGTTACTTCTGAAGAGATGCTACTCAGGGATTAGTCACAAAGACTGTGTTATAAATTGATACTTGTCTCTGCTCTCCTTCCCATTGCTGCTGCTTATTTTCTGAACCACCTCTGACAGAGGAGGTGGAGGTCAAACAAAGAAAGAAGTGAAATACACTCCAGAAAGAAAAGTTTATAAAGATAAATGGTTACCATTCAAATGTGATGCCCTTGCAAGTGTGCTGCATAGTAAGAAGTGCTGCATGTTGATGAGCTGTTTCACCTCTCTTGTTTGCCATGCTGCTTCTTCTTCCACTGTTTTGCTGTACAGATGACATTAAACCACTTTATCCTGAAAATCTAAATGTTTCATTTAGACAAGGCTTGTTCTTTTTTTTGGCTGAAGAGGGTAGCCCTTTGCCAGAGCCTTGCAGAATTCTTTGGGAAAGAGAATCAAGAAAATAATTTCAAACACTTAGGTAGGTGAGTATTGTCCTCACAGTATTCACTTACCTGTTTACCCCCTCCCCCCAAAATATTCTCTACTTTATCAGATAATCACTTTGCTCAGGAGGTTCCCTTGGTAAGATCTGGGCCTTTGAAGCTGTGTGTATCTTCTGCTCCCTCAGGAACTCTGAATCTGGGATGTTAGGCAGGAAAAATCAGCTTGTTGCAGCTGAGCATCCTTCAAAGGCAGCCCCCATGTGGTGGGGGTGTGCTGTGTGGCACAGAGAGAAGTAAAGGGGTAGAGCAGCATGACAAGACCAGAAGCCAGCAGCTGGTATTGTACTTGTGCATCTGCATTATAAGATTTTTATATGATTAAATTGTTCCACAATGTAGCTTTAATGAAGTTATGAAAAGTCTCGTCAAGGTTCCAGCTGGTGGGTAGCAGAATGTGAGATGCAACGGCTGGTCAAATATATACTCTAATCAGTCATGAAAAATTTTATTTAATTAACTTTGGTTTACTTGAGAGAGACTTCAAGGTTTTGATCAAAATACCCTCTAATTTTGAATCTTCTTTTGGACTAATTCCTAAAATATGAATACATAAATACATTTGGCCTTTCAAGCCACAACATGGCTGATCCTCATGGTTTAAACCTCTAATTATACAAATGAACTCACAAAATTATCTGTTCTTTTCTACTCCTTTTATCTCAAAAGCTTTCCTTAGAAAACACTATAAATTTAACTAAGGGGAGGCCTAGTTATTAGCTTCAGGTTTAAGTCTCAGGGGACTTTTCTTCAGTAAGTTTTTATTGATGATGTGTCTCTGAATTTTTTTTCCCTGTCTTCCTTAAAAGAGGCTTATTTTTAGAGATGTCCTACTTTTGTATCACCGAAATTGTTGTTTTGGAGAGCATAGCCTGCTGAATTTACTCTAAGTGAGAAATAGGTGTTCTCTTCAGCACCATCTTGTGCATGTTGTATGTGTGCCTAAAATGAGGTGCCATGTTTCAATGAAAAAGAGAAGTGTGTCAGTAAAAGCTCATATTGATTTATTCTTCACCAATTTTTTTTTTCTTGATAATGCTTTTTATTTTTCGAATGAGTTACATTTTAAAAATGCTCAAGTTTACATAGAAAATCAAAGCTATTTTTAGGTGGGGTTTTTTTTTGTTTTTTCAGTACTCTCATGGAAAAAGTACTAAATTTTCTGTGCTAAGAAAAATGCAACAGCAGAATAACAGAATATGTGTATGGTGCAGTATCTGTTAACAGTGTCACTATTCACTGTCATCAGGATGGTTAGTTACTTTTCCACATTTAAAAGTGTAATTTTCTCAGTTACTTTCACGGGAATAAACTCCCAGATCTTGGGTCTTCTCATACCTCTGGACAGGACAACATGCCTGAAGTGATTGTGAAGAACGCTTCATACAAAGAAAACAAATGAGGTAATCTGTCCTAATCAGGTTTTGTCCTGAATGCATTGTTAAGTTCTTACATGAAACAAGGTTTCTTTCCCTTTCATTATACTTCTATTGTAACTATATGTTGTTGCTTCCATACAATCAAGTCCTGCTTCAAGTCTTAGTCTTTTTCCACATGACATTACAGCAGTGAGACATTACACTTAGCATTTCTCCCTTTAGGTTTTTTTAATCACCAAACATACCTTTCTTTGAAGAAGAAAAATTACTCCTTAAAATTATTTTTCCCTTAAGAATAATAAACTGAAAAATCCATGATGAACACTTTCTGTCCTATCTTGTCACATAAACTCACATTCAGGAAAAGATTGAGTTTGAAAGATGTCATACAGGAAAACAAAAGCTTTGAAAAGCTATTGGACCTTTATTAGAAACTGGTTCTTATACTTGGAGAACCAAACAAAAGTAAATTATCAAAGACAATTTTCCTTCTTTCTTGGAGACCTCAACATCTAAGCTCCAAAACTGAGGCGGGTAGAAAAAAATCTTGCCCCATCACTGTTGCATCAAATTCAAGGTTAATGTTCTGCAAAGGAATTACAATACTAAGGAAAATTACCCCAAAGCACAGAAATTAGGCAGTAAAGGATACAGAAAGACTGGGAGATTCATATCTGATATACCTATTGATTTTCTAATGCAGTGTATTCTCTTTTAGCAGTGCCCATTCTGAGCATGTCAGAAGATACTTCAAGAAACATTACAACAATACAATTTATAGAAAAATGTGCCAGCACAGATTTCCTGGTCCTTACAGTGCAGATCTTGCTTTCTGCTGTTCCACTTGTGATGTTAAATACAAATATATGCCCACATAGAATCCCCTCCAGGTGTTCTGGTTTGCAATACGCTACAGGTTTTTTCGTGCTTTTGGGGAGCCAACTAAGCAGCTGACCTATTTTACTGCTTCATGGCATAAAATCCTCAGGCTGAACAGAGCTTCTCCTTCAATCATCTCTAAATCATTTGCCTTTCATTTTATTGACTGCCTGCTAGTCCATGTGGTAGAGGATGACTAGACAAGCTGAAGTGACGTTCATGAAATGTTCATATTTCCTTCTATTTGCAAGCAATCCAAAGAGGCCTATTTTTACTTACCAGTTTTTCACCTGAAATTTTCCTGTCTTGAACACTACAATAATGGATTGAAAATTTATTGAGAAGCAGGGAGGGAAGAAAACAAAACTAATTTAATCATAGCAAGGGGAAACAATTTCATTTTCTCACCCCAAAGAACTGTCTTCAAGCTCACCCCTGGTGGAAGGTTTGTGGGTTTCAGCACTGTGGGTGAATGATTCTGGCCCAAAATGATTTCATCTCTCTGAAAAGGTAGTTAAGTGTTCAACAATTTTTTCTAAATGACCAGGTTTTCCTAGAAACAGTGTTCCAGGTTTTCATAAGGCTGGTGATATTTTTGTCATTTCAGCCTCATTTGGCTTTATTACACCCTGCCAGCTGTGTCCTAACAAACCTCAATGAAGGCGGCTGCCTCTGTCATAAGCCCATATCTTCTCTATCAACAAACCTTTCAGTCCCATGGCCATTAGGAAACCCCTAACATTTGATCTGCCATTGTTGTTTCAATTTGTGGTTGCTAGCCGGCAAAAATGATCTACAAATGGCATGTTGCAGGATGTAATTTTGTATCCTGCAGGATGGTGTTCAAGTTCTTTCCCTTCAATCTGAAGGTCATTCCTCCAGATCTGAAATTACTATTGCTCCAAGTGACATGGGGGACTCTAGCAGAAGCTTAATTTAGAATAAAACCACAGTATAATAATGTTTCATGTCAATTTGTTTTCTGTGGTTTGATAAAAATGTTAATTTCTCACTGAGCACAAGATAAGACTTAGTCCTTAAGAGAACAGCTTACTTGGGAATACATTCCTCTCTTTTTCAAACTGGGGGCTCAGTCCTCAAATTTTTCTTTGTTTTTAGTAGGAAATATTCTCTCATTTCCTCCATTGCTTTTTTTAAAGCAGTAAAGTGCTTACCAACCACCTTTTTGCAGCTTTTCTTTTCACCAAGCTTTCCTGAGACTGTAACAGTTCAATACTACAAATCCATGTTTCCTAGAAGGCGCAAATCTGGCTCTTGGAAAGCCTGAGTTACAGTGATTAACTCTCTGATTAAACCAAGAAAAAGAGCTGCCTTGAGGGTTTGAAAGACATGCCCTTCAGAAGATTTAATTTCATGATCTCCCTAATCAGTGTTCTGTAAATTCAGTGTACACCCCATGCACATCTTTTAAATCAGTGCAGATTGCAGATTGGTTTATGCTGTTATCACAAATTAGCAGCACAATGCGTATCAGTTTCTGGGATGTGGGGAACTCTGAACAGGGATCGTTTGCATTTGTATCTGGGCGTCCTGGAGACAAATATCATGAAATGAATAGCCTTTTAATTTAATTGGCTTGCAAGGCGAGCCTGAGAACAGAAAGCACAATGCACTGCACAGTTACTGTAGAAACGGTTGAGGTCAAAAGCTCAGCATGCAAACCCCACATCAGCCACCACTGCTCCTGTGCAGTAGGGTTTTTTTTTAATTCTCACTGCATCTCCGTCAGACCCCAGGAAGCCAGATAATTCAGAGTTAGTATTCCAAGTGGAAGTGCTGGGTCATTTGTCACTGGTTGGATCATGCTATGGAATCTGCTTAAAAAAAAGCTGCCAAAATGAAAAACTACATTGTATCAGTACTCTTATATATCAGCTGCAAGAATTAGATCAGACCAAAGAGAAAAAAAAAGGGGGAGGAAATATCTCTTTTTTTCATATAAGAATAAAGGACACGGAGCAAGGCAAGGAAAAGTGGTACGAAATGGATAATAGTCTGCCAAGAAACTCTTTCTCCAAACCATCTTTTTGTTACAGACAGTTAAGATTTATGTGTTATTTAGTGGAGCCAGCCGAGCTGAATGCAGTGAAAGCAAAAAGGGAGATAGTATCATGCTAATATTCAAAACTCCTGTACTCTTTTGACTGTAGAAATAAAGAGCTGTAGCTCTTGTAAAACTTGAGCTCATCAATTAATACAGAAACTCATCCACACAGTGCTAAATGTAGAAAAGGGATTTCTTTACTATTTTTGGACTGGCTACTGCAAGATCTGTGCTGCTACTTCAGCTTGAATTCATTCATCTGTCTGCAGAAAAGTTCAGAACTCCTCCTCTGTGTCTGATCCCATATGCTTGTGCCGGCACAAAAAGCTGACACAAAGCGCTCCCATATGCGGCAGACTCAGCTGCACAAAGGGGATCACATTAACCTCCCATTTCACTTTTGGATTGTTGATTTTTAAAAGCACAAAGGTTCTTTTCAGGAGGTCTTGCATGAACAGTTGTTGGCGGTTTTAATATTTCCTATTATGATGCTAATGGATGTACTTCAAGAATGAGATCTTGAAGGCGCAGGAGCGAGCTGTCCCGGTGTGCTGTAAGGTGAGGCGGGAGGGTAAACGGCTGCCCTGGAGGAGTAAGGAGATTTCGAAGGAACTGAGAGCAAAAAAAGAGGATGTACCACCTCTGGAAGGAGGGGAAGGTAACTCAGGCAATATTTAGGGATGTTGTTAAGTCATGAAGAAAAAAAATTAGAGATGCAAAAGCTCAGTTTGAGCTTAAATTGGCCATTGCTATACAGGATAATAAAAAAGGCTTTTACAAGTACATTAATGGCAAAAAAAGGGACAAGGGAAATCTCCGATCTGTATTGGATAAGGAGGGAAGCACAATTACTGGAGATGAGGAAAAGACACAGATACTTAACGACTTTTTTGCCTCTGTTTTCGATAGTAAAACCAACTGTTTATATGATAAGTGGTCTCTTGATATGGTTGACACAGACAAGGAACAACTTAACCTCCCTTTAATCCAGCAGGAAGATGTTAGAGATCTACTCATACATTAAGACCCTCATAAGTCTATGGGGCCTGATGGGGTACATCCTAGAATGTTGAGAGAGCTGGTGGAGGAGATTGCTAAGCCTCTCTCAATCATCTATCAGAGGTCTTGGCTTACTGGGGAGGTCCCAAAAGACTGGAAGTTGGACAATGTGACACCTATCTACAAGAAGGGTAGTCATCATGGCTTCAGGAAAGGAAGGTTCTTCCTAACCAATCTTATTTCCTTTTATGATCAGATAACTTGTCTGGTTGATGAGGGAAGATCTGTTGATGTGGTTTACCTTGATTTTAGTAAGGCCTTCGACACTATCCTGCATAGCAAACTCCTGATGTAGCTGGAGGCTTGTGGCTTGGATGGGTTTACAGTGGACTGGATCAGGAGTTGGTTGGATAACAGAGCTCAGAGAGTGGTGGTTAATGGTGCTGTGTCCGGTTGGAGGCCGGTCACTAGTGGGGTGCCTCAGGGCTCAGTGTTGGGACCTGTCCTGTTCAATATCTTTATCGATGATCTGGATGAAGGGATGGAGTCCATCATTAGCAAGTTTGCGGGTGACACCAAGCTGCGAATAAATGTTGATCTTGTAGAAGTTAGGAGGGCTCTGCAGAGAGGCCTTGACAGGTTGGATAGATGGGCTGAATCCAATGGCATGGGGTTCAACAGTCTAAGAGCTTTGGCCACAATAACCCCATGCAGAACTATAGGCTGGGGACGAAGTGGCTCCAGAACAAGCAGGTGGAAAGGGATCTGGGAGTGCTCATCAATAGAAAACTTAACATGAGTCAGCAGTGTGCCCAGGAGGCCAGAAAAGCCAATGGTATCCTGGCCTGCATCAGGAATAGTGTTGCCAGTAGGACCAGGGAAGTTATTCTCCCCCTGTACTCAGCACTGGTTAGGCCACATCTTGAATACTGTGCCTCACCACCCTCACAGTAAAGAATTTCTTCCTAATATCTGATCTAAACCTACTTTCAGTTTCAATTCATCCCCCTCCCCCCTTGTGCTGTCACTACATGCTGTTGTACATTGTCCACTGTGAAAACAAACTCTGCTTAATTGTGGTCAGGCTGCTGTGAACAGGTATCCATAAGGTGGACTCATGCAGGTTGACTTCTATGCCTTGAATTTAAACCCTTAATTGCTTAGAACTGATTTTTCTCAAGTACTCTCATGTAGACAACCTTAAAATTAAAGGGAATAGCCTCCAGTGTAACCTTATTGAAAAAGCTAATTGAGGACAATGTTTAAAAGAGGCTTTTAAATACCCTCACGAAAAAGAAATGTCTGATGTGGTGAATTTGACACAGGCACTGTGCCTGCACGGTAAGATTGCATAGCATCTCTTACCTTTCAGAGGGTTTTTACATCTGCTATCTTTCATCACATCCAAAAAAAGAAGTACATATTTTGCACTTTAAAACACATTATCACTCCCGGTAACATTATGATTCTTTCCCTCTTTGATGAACAATATTCCTCAGGTAATGTTGGCACTGGAAGCAAAGCTTTTTCTTTTCTCAATATTCAGCTCTAACTATTGAGAAATTTTGATCTTCTGGAGAAGTAGACAAGCTTCACACAGGGCTGTTTCCCTTATCCTAGCCCTGTGTTTCTAAATACTCTGTCTTCCAAATGAAATCCTGGTGTAGTGACCTTTGAATATTTATCAAGCAGCATAAGATAACTGAGGGTTGTAACCTACCTGTAGAGAAAGGCTCTCTGTAGAAACAGATTTGATAATTATACAGAAAAGAGGAGTAATTTCTCTGTTAAATGATCCACACCTGGCCTACCCTCATTCCACAATGTGCTAAATAGTGCATGCATTTTTTAAAGGATGTTGAAACATGGCTGTCAGAAAAATGAAACTGAGAGAAGAGCTCGTGTAATGTCAGGGAGGGGGGGAAATCAGTAAGGATAAAGGGAGGAAAAGCCTGTGTCAGCCCTCATGGAAATAACACATTTTCTTCATAATCTCCTGATACATGGAACAGGCAGTTCCAAAGAGCAGCTGTCCTGATACTGGCTGGAAAATGAAAGGAAAGCAGGAGAGCCTAATCTGCACAATAACTGAGCACTAGGAGATCATTTCAAAGCATAAAATGCAGCAGTGTGTGCATGGTATTGTGGTCTGAAGTGGTCAGCAAGGAGAATAGAGGCGGCATTGAGTTGTGCTGGGAGACCGCTGGTACTGCAAGGGTTAAGAGCAAAGTGGGGAATTGCTACCAGAAGCTGCAGCAGACCAAGAGCTAACTGGCCCAGGTGCAAATCTCCCTTCACCACAACCCGAGTGATTAAAGGAGTCATCCCCACCCTTTCCTTTAAATCATGTGTGGTTTTGTCCTGTGATTTCAGACTCCTAAATCTGGTTAAAATATTTGGGGGGGGGGAAGGGGGGGAAAAAGTATGAGCAGAGAAATACCTCCTTCTTCAAAACTCAGCTTTAAAATGGAATACAGCACAGCTACTTTATTGTCGTAAGATTCAAGACAACAGGTGTTGTGGCAAGAATTACAGCAAGATTTCATTCAGGTAATGTGATGTGTCCTCCCAAAATCTTTGCTTTGCATGTTCATGTTTATTCTTCTTTTTCATCTTCTTAACATTCCCCTGGGTAAGTGCCTTGTTCTTTCAGCTTATCAGAGTATTTTGGTATGCCTGTACAGCTTCATGGGCCATTTCCCAGGTAGTGAGTGAGTTCTCGGGGGATGTTCTTGTCTCTGGAGTTTAATATGGGCTGCCTGGCCCTGCTGGGAAGTACGTGATGGGAGTGTTTGATTCCCGGGGACTGGGCTGCAGGTGGAACAGCACGGAACTCTGATGGCTGCATGGAGGTGGGGTTGAGGCAGCAGGAGATAGGAGGTGTAGGGCTGAAGGGCAAATGGGCTGGAGAATCCTTGCAAATACGGCAATGCATTGGTGGCTTTGTCAAGGGCAGCTGTTGGTAGGAGGCTGGGTCGATGTACTCAATAGGCACTATGCATCTTTTATGAGCGTTTTTTCCAACTATGTACTAGGTAGGTTTGTAGGCTGCTGTTTCACTGTTTTAGGGAACTAGGCTGTCCTGTGAGGCATATCTTTTTCCCTGGGTACTCTTCTTGCATGGAGCTGTGAAAAAATTATCATTCCAGCTCATCTGATAGGAGGTTTTTGGGGTCATGCTCTGTCTCGCAGCAGGAAGATGAGAGGAGTGCCAACGATGAGAAGAGACCAGCTCCAAACACTGTGACACTGAGGCTGCTTCTCACAATTCCAACATAATTATTTACAGGAAAGGACAAATTCTGCTTTCCTGGTTTTGGTACCCTTCCTGGGAACATCTGCTGTTCTCCATTGAAGGAATGCCTATGTCCAAATTTGCAGAGTATCCCATGTCCTGTATATCACATATGCATTCTCTAGATTTTATCCTGGAAGGGAAGTGAAAAATATAACATGTCTAGTCCTTGCTGTAATCAAAGATTTATAAGTAGTCATGCATTTTTTATGCCTATAAAGTAATAAAAGCTGCAGAGTAAAAGCAGAAATGTGACATTAAATGGTTGCTCTTGCCAATTTTCCACGAGGTATGATCAAAGCTCTATTTCAACAGCAGGGTTGCAAGACTGCACCCTCTAATAGGAAGACAATGACTTGATCAGGCTTCAGTTAAGGCCAGGAGCATCCTCTGCTTGAGAGCCTTCTCAGCTTCTCTTGCATAATGTTAAAAGAAGCTCAGCTGGTCAGACCAAATGGCCAAGTGAGGGATGTTTTGTAGCATCCCACAACCCCCGACTTCAAAGCCAGTGTTTAGAATAAATTAAAAAAAATAAACGTGGTTGTGATTGAAGTGGATAGGAAGCATTAACACAGGATGGATCTGTAACCCTCTGCTTGACAGAGAGGAAATACTCTGTTTCTTCTCCTCGTATATATCTTCCAGGGTATTAATCTTTTTTAATGTTTTCTTTTTCCTGAGCATCCCACTTTCTCTTTTTGCAGTTAGCTGCCATAGAGATCTATTTTCTCTTACTGACTGTGCCAGAATTTCCTAAGGTTAGGGAAACTGGCGCTTCTTGGGAATTATTGCATTCAAGTTATTTGGTGATACTTCTTCCTGCTTCTGCAGGCCCTGCAGGACAGCTAAGGCATTTATCATTTCATTTTCTGGTCACTGATTTATCTGCTAGCCTGGCAGTGTTTTATTTTCACATTGTATATGAACAAGTGTAAAGTTCTGTGAGTATAATAAAGTCAGTGTGAAAAGAGACTAAGGTTCATCACAGGATTTCTTGCAAGTTAATTGTTGGAAACATTGGCAGGCAATCTGGCTTGCTTATCAAATTGATTTAAATGGTTGGAGTAAGAGGCAGCATTGTATCTAACTTTGGTCAGATTTGTCTTTAAAAAAGTTTGTTTTAGAAGTATAACAAAAAAAAAAAAGGAAATGGAAGCAGCTGGTATCTTGCTGGTTTTTGACCTGCTTTGAATGCTCTGTGTGGAGAATCCTGTTGATGGGAAAGGTCTGGAATGTGCTGCTTTGCTGAATGCTGCTTGATGCACCCCTTGTGGTGCCTTCTGTGGTCTAAATGAAGTTTTGGTTCAGGAGTTACAATTTGGGGAACAAATATTGATTATTCCATGCTCCAAACATGTCAGTTTGTAATTTTGCACTGAATTCTACTATTCCTTTCTTTGCCTTGATGTATTCAGTGATATGTGTTTTGGAGTATGTAGCTGCAGTATCAAAATTGTTAATTTCCTGTCGCTCAGCACGTGTGCTGCTCTTCCCTCCAGCTTCTCCTCCTTGAAGCCCTGGCATCCTGCTTTTCCCAAGTGCTTCCTGTGAGAGAACTAACCCTGTCTGCGTGGCCCTGGCGTGTTTCTTTTTGGCCTGAGAAGCTAATCTTCACAATTATTGTCACCAATTCAAGCCCATCCAAGTAGCTAGCTTTGAGAATATTTGACATACTGCTGCCACTGTTTCGAGACCCAGATGTACTAGCTTGAAACATTTATGCTATTAAAAGAGCTGTGAGAAATTTTGGATGAGGCTCATGTTGACTTTGCAGCCAAGATTTCACCCTTTCATTATAGGACTAGCTTTCAAACTTTTCATCAAACCAGGGACTAACAGATTTATTTCTTCTCCCCCTGAAATCTAATTTGCAAATATAATCTTCAACCTGAAACTCAGACTGCAATTGCTGCTGATTGGAATAGTGTGAGGGAAATCGGGCTGAACGAGGCTGTATAATTCTTTATTTGATATCATTAAATTAAATGCCAGCTTTAGTTAAAATATCCAGCAAATGCCACAGGTTTATACCTTAAGTGCATTATTCACTCCTTGTTCTTTGGTATTTCCCTGAGGGTATAAAGGACTTTAGTCAGAGGAGAAGAAACAATGGTCTGATCAATCACAGACCTCTTGAATTGCAAATAAGAATCAGTAACCCGCTCACAAATCTCTGTGGCTGGTCTGTAGAGCTTTCTGCAACCCACTCGTGTCATTCTCATATGACTCTTTACATAATGTACATGCTGAAGTCTTTTTCACTATTTTAGTTTTGGGGGGCTTTTTTATGCTGCCAGTAAGATCCTTCTTGACTTGCAGAGCCTCTTGAAACAGAGCTGCTTTACCTTCCTGTCAGCACAGTGCCCATCCTGTCGGAGCCAGGGTGACACTGTTACTGACAGGAGCCCTAACATAGCATCCCTATTGCACCTGACTACAGCAGTTATTATGTTTAATATAAGGGTAAGAAACAGATAGTTGCCTGAGAAATGGTGCTGAGCTGCTGGTGTAGTAAAGTGTCTGGGGGTTTTATAGCTATTTTGTAACAATGTGAAAATTCAGATGAGTATTATCTCCCCTCATCTCCCGTGGAACGCCAGTGCAGCCCAACTGGGATTGAGGCCTCTGTGACACAGCTGCCAGCAGGGACTGCCTTTGCTGCTGCAGAGATGCTGCTGGGAACATCTGCAGCTCCCCGTGGTCTCTTCTTCCATTACAGGGAATTCTTGGATGTTCCAGGCACAGAACAACAAATAATGCCTTGATCCCCCAGGGTTTTCTTTTTGCCATCTGAGAAATCATTTAACGAGTTTCTGCCATGCATTTGGAACAGAAGCTTGCAGTGAGTTGTATTAATGTTCCCCCCGCTTTGCCTCTCGCTCATGATTGGATTGAGACTGAACACATTCTTTGAGAATATGCTTCAGAGAAACTAAAGCCATTGAAGTCCTACCTGGATTCCTGGTGGAAATTTAAAGGACTGGAAGAGTTGCAAAGGGACAGGATAAGCTAAGCTTTTTCTTCTGTCTCTAAGCTAAGAAACTTGATTTAACATTGTGAGCTACTGCTCCTGAGCAAGGCAAGCTTTGTTCAATTGTGCTTTTTAGCTAGAGATGTGCTGCTGTTGTTTTGATTCTGTTGAAATCTGCCTGTTGCAAAGGGCTAGAATGTTTTATTATCCTGGCCTTGGATAAAGGTATATCTAAATAGAAAGCCATTTGGGAAAGAACTCTTCCTTGGCCTTTGTTTTGCTTAAAATGTTTGGCAAAATTGGATTTTATTCTTGACTCAGCAATAGATAAAGAATAGAGTAAGAAAGCAGCAACTTGTGTGTAAAGCAATTGTAGTTGCCTGGCCTTAAGATTGTTCTCATTCAGGTGTCTGTTACAATAATTTAGCTGCACTGCTTCCCTATTAGATTTTTCTGGGGATCTCTGCTGTGTGCAAACATAAAGGAACTTGGAAGCCACTAAGCTCTCCAAACATGATGCATATGTAGGCCTAGTGAGTGTTTTCTAGGCCAAATGCATATTAGAATTTAATTAAATGGTAATTAAGTAATAATTGCTATTGGTCTTAGGCACAGCTATGCCACATGGGTTTGGTTTGCAGGGGCCATTTAGTGTGGCATTTCTACCCGTTGCAGTGGAGGTATCTCCATCTCAACAAGTAGCAGATGCTCTATTTTCAGAAGTGGGGAATAAGAACTTCTAAGGAACAGTTTTCCTGACTGATTAATAGACAATTGCCATAGAAAAATACTCCATGATCTAGTGGCACCTATCACTGCATAATGCAAACTCAGACCTCCAAAACCTGTGTGGATGAATTCTGCCTCTGACATCTGGTGAGACTGCAGGAGTACAAGTAGTGGCAGAATGCACCCATTGCTAATACAAACATTGAGATCACTTCTCTCCTGTTTGATCTGGGTGAATAAGCTGATACTTAATTTTAATCTTTTGCCCAGTAGCACAGCAGACTGTGCTCAGGGAAGACTTCCACAGGATTCATATGTCCCAAGTAGTGTAGATTTTAGATGGAAATAGTAATGATGCTCATGCCAAGAGGCTTATTTCAGACTGGGTTAACTTGCTTGTTTTTCCTAATTCATTCATGGTTGACACTAAAAATGCTGGTATCTGGGATGATTTTTTGTAGTTTCAGCTTTCTCCCTCTTATCCATTTAGCTCCAATGTCAAACTGTGCACTTTGTTAGGGGAGAAAAGCATCTGATTGTGTTGTGTTTCGTGATCTCTTGTCACTTATGTCCTTGCCAAGGATCATATTCAGTCATCACAAGTAATCTGCACTGGTATGTACTCATCCACTCAGTTTACTTCAGTAGTACGTTGAAGAAAACAAAGGGTAATAAGCTATTAGAGAAATTATGTAACCTGGCAGTTAATAATAGGTATTTCTCAATTAGACTGTCTTGTGTCTTAGACTTAACACAACATTTTGGTTATATAGATAGCCTGATTTTTACTTGGAGTTGTATGTATTTTAATGGTCCTTAATGCTTCTGTGTAAACACGGCTCTTAAATGACCACAATAAGAACATACTGAAAGAGGACTGAAACTTCCTCATTAATATCCAATTGTGGTACAATACAGTGTGGTATTAATGTCACTCTGGTCATGTACAGTTGTCAGGGCCCTGACTTATTTGGACATAACAGCATGACTTTTATAACCTTGTTATAAAAAGCAATTAGGGGCAACATACAGCTTTACAGTTACGTATTACATGGAGATATAAGGAGCTTCCTACAGAGAATTTAATTAGCATGAAACACGGACTACTCTGTGACCTGCAGTGCAGATAACACAATTCCTGTCCAACAACACTGGCCTCTTTCTATAAAAGGGCACCTAAACTCCTCTGGTGCTGGATCCATGCATAACTAGCAGGATTCCAAGGGACTGGAGTTGGAAACTTCCAACCTGGAAGGCTGAATTGGGAAATACAATGCTGATAAATCCAATCTTGTACAAAGCAACATCATGGGCAGCTTTAAAATGCTGAGGACTAGTCTGGGAGAAACTGATGCCAGCAGTTACTGGACATATCTCAAGAGCAGATCTGTAGAACAGATTTTGGTAATTGGAGTGGCACTGCACTTTATATGTGTGAGTGCGCAAGGGTAAGGAGAACCATGGCACACAACTTTCTATGAAAAGGAGTCTTCAAGATTTGTGTTGCCTTGTGATGCAGGAATTCCTTATTTGATATTAAGGGGATATTAAAAGTTACTTAAGCCAGATCTGGTTTGTTATGGTTTGCAGGGCTAAATTGCAATCCTCTGGAATGTCTGAGGTTACAGAAGAAAGCTTGTTAGTTACCCTGCACCTCTTAAACCAGAAGAGCTGATAATAGAAGCCATGCTCAGTTGGGACATAAATGAGGAGAAAGTGTGACCCACTTTGGCAGGATGCAAGAAGTGTGAGTATCAGTAATAGTGTGTTAGAGAGGCTGGCCTTGACTGCAGGCACATAGCTGGTGCAAGGGCACAGAGGATAACATCCTGACCCAGATGAGGCGAATTAGCCCCAAATTTTCCCAGCTTAGTGTCCCTAGCCAGCACAAAACCAGTCAAGAACATGTGGAGACACTGTCCAGGTGTCTGTCTGTTAACAAGTAGAGTCTTGGGATTTGTAGGTTGCAGATCTCTCCCGAGTGAATTGCTGAATGGCTCCCGGGCTGCTTCACAAAGCCCCAGGGAATCTCCACTGCAATACAGGCCTGAGAGTGTTTGCTCTGCTGTACAGGAAAACATGGACCAGTTACAGCCTCCAGAGAAGGCCATGAATGAGGTCAGAAGGCTGGAGCACCTCTCCTGTGATGACAGGCTGAGAGGGTCAAGGTGTTCAGCCTGGAGAAGACTAGGAAGATCTTATAGCAGCCTTGAAGTACCTTAAGGGAGCTTCTAAAAATGAGGGAGAGGAATTTTTTTATATGGGAAGATAGTGACAGAATGAGGGGGAATGGCTTTAAACTGGAAGAGGACAGTTTTAGATTGGATATTGGGAGGGATTCTTCACTCAGAGAGTAGTGAGGCAGTGGAACAGGTTGCCTAGAGATGGATGCCCCATCCCTGGAAATGTCCAAGGCCAGGTTGGATGGAGCTCTGAGCAGCCTGGTCTAGTGGAAGGTGTGCTTGCCCATGGCATGGGGTTAGAATGAGATGAGTTATGAGGTCTCTTCTAACCCAAACCAGTCTATGATTCCTGTGGTCCCGGGAAAAAGCAAGAGCTGCCATGAGAAGAGCTGCTCTTATTTTGCTGCTGACTTTGTCTCCTACTCTGTGCTATATGTACTGAATACTTGCTGGGTTTCACAGCACTGATGCAGTCAGGTTTTCTGCCTTTAAGTCTGCTTGTATCCATTTTCCAACCTGACTGCACCCAGTGCCAGACTTAAAGCCATTTCTGCTATGGTATCCTGTTGAGACCCTTGCAGGTGGCTAACCTGAGTTTGGCCTGTATTATGAGTAGAGATTTTTAGGATTGTTCTTGAGTATAACTTAAAATCTTCACATAAGAGGTGTAAAAGTATGAGCTGTATGTGCCCAGAAACAAAAGGAACAGAATTTCATAGTTTAGTATTTAATTATTATTTAATAAATAGGTAAGAAGTGAGTTCCTAAATTCTCATCTAAGCCAACTTTCATCACAATAACTACCAGCAATAACTACCTCTCAGAAATGTAATTAATCTCAATCACATCAGGATTTTCAGATTTTTAAGGCTTGAAACTCTTCAGCAGCCTGACAGCAAAGATGTGTGTTTGAGGCCACAGCCTGTTTTAGAGCACTTCAGATCTATCTGTTCATTTTCATCCTTTTTTATGCCACTTCACAAAAACAGAGCAATTAAAACCTTCTCAATGTAATGTTTAGTTCTGCACTGCAGACAGCAAATGAAAGCTATGAGACAGGCTGCTCCCAGGTCCAAACTTGAAGCTTGAGAATGACAGATAAATACAAGGAGAAGGATGCCAGCAGGGTTATGCAAGATTTATCTTCCAGTCTTTGTCCTGGTATATGTTTGTTCTGTGGCACTGAGCAACTTCATTTCTTTGGCTTCCAATCCATCTGTGAAGGGACAGTCGAAGGCCTTCACTTGCTGAGTGTGACTGGGGTGAATAATGTCTTTTTAAAGCTTGGGAAGGACTTGGAGTATCTCGCAGAGGGGAAGTGGGCAGCAAGGCTTTTGTTGTTCGGTTTTAGCAGCACTTGGCTGGACTTATCTGTCTCCCAGTGGCAGGAGGTGTTTCCAAATACATATGTGTGTGAGTGCTGGGATAAGGTGTGTCCTGCACCATATGGCGTGTGCAGATGTATGTTGGCAGGTGTGAACCATGTAACTATATTTGTGTGCATTGAGGCTGGTTTCGGAAGAAAGAGGCTGCTGAGAACTCTGGCTAGGTACTCACTTTTCTTGTAATGTATTAGTTTAATTTAAATTCACTTTACAGTCCGTGCACATGAGAATTATTTTGAAGGTTTAATTTGCTAGCTGCTGAAAGCAATAAGGTGGCTATCAGCAGAGAAGAAATAGCTTGGCTGTCTGTTAATGCTCTTGGGCTGTACTGTAAGTACTCCAGGCAGCTGTAATGTAGAGAGGCAAATAAACCATTGTTGCTTTTAGAATCGCCTGTTTCATTGTATCAATAGTTTTCTGTTTCTAGATATTTACACTTAAGGCACTTTTGGGGGCAGATAGCTGGGGGAATCTATGTAGATTCTCACAAATATTCAGATGGAAAAGCTGTTAGACTATCTAGAAAACATAATGCGTGATCTCTTACTAGTGGCAAAAATTTCATTAAATTATGTTTGGACTGATGCTAATTTTTCCTGGCCATTTTGGTCAGAAGAAACTGTGGTGAATTGCCTATATTTGTACTGGGAATTTTATTTCTTAGGATGGCAAGACTTGATTTTATCTGCAACCATCTGGAGTAAGTTTATTTGTGTTACGTGGCTTGCATGTATTTATACTTCAGACTAAGATCTCTTAAATTGAATTCTCTGGATTTTTACATATCATAGAAATGACATTTGCTTGCAACACAGTGGAGTGATTACAACGAATACTAAAATGGCAACATTCTGCAGTAAAAAAATTACAATGTAAAATGAACATTCATTTACAACAGAGGGTAAATTTATACTATTTAATGAAATGCATTCACTGTACAGTAAAATACTTCTTGTGCCTATTGAAATAGAATTACAAAGCACTGAAACTTATAATATTTCAGAGACATTCTGTTACACAGTAAAAATTGTGTCATGTTTGTTAAAATTATATTTGCTAGAGTGAAATAAACATGGTCTGTGCATATGTTTATTTCTCTATATTGATAAAATGAAATGAATGATATCATGGCATCAATCTGCTCTAGACCAGAAGTCCTATACCTGGGCTTATTCAGCATCAATCGTGTTCAACCACCCAGTAGAACATCAGCAACTGTTTCCTTGTGGTCGAGGTGCTGTCCTCAGAACGGGTATGAGGGGACATGGCTTGACACAGAACGTTTGGCCTTGGAAATTTCTGGAACTGGTTTCATGTGACAGATGAGGAAATCCTTTTAACCAGTAGGTTCACCCGTCTGTGTGAGGTTGGTGAGGCCAAGAGGCACAACTGCATCTCCTACAAGGAGAAAGAGACACTGACCAAGAAGTGGCTTTGCGAGCACAGTGGTCCCCGTGTGAAGTCATGCACAAGTCCTCCCCAAGCTGTAACAGCGATCTCTGGATGGGCATTTTGCCAGAATAGAATAAATTTGTGGTACTTGGCAGTAAACCCCTATTGCCCACATGTTGGACTTGTTTGAGGAGGGACTTTTCCAGCTCTTGCAGGAATGGCTGTGGTGACGTTACGTCTGAGGGCTCTGTTATTCACAGAGGTGCTGGAGATGATGGAAGAGAAAAATCCATTTGTTCCAAGTCCATTCACTGCCATGAGAGATGACACAAATGCATTTGTTCTCTTGCACCTCTGCCTTCGGTAGACATATACTGAGAAAACTTTTGAACAGATTCAGAAATGTTTATAATAGTGTATGCCTGGTAATTGCTCTGCTTTATTAGGCCATAAATGTGCGAATGGAATACAGCACTTCAGGATTGTTCTGGACAGCCATCAAGCCATGCTATGAAAGGCAATTTTTCCTTTGGTTGCATGCAGTCATCCTGTAGCAGCCCTCAGCTGTTCTGTAAAGCTTAGGGAAAAACCTCATGGAGAGACCCCCAGCCATCAGGGGCTCTGCTGGCACCAGAGCTCCAACACTCACCCCTTACTGGGGATGGCACTGAGGCTTCCTGGCAAGACTTACCCTGTTTTGGGGCTTTTCGGGGGAGGCACGAATTACTGCAATCCTTGGGCCACTCCAAGTGACTGCAAAACCTGCTCACTGCACCTCAGGCCCTGGGAGGCACTGGAGAGTGATATATCAGCAGCAGCAGGTGGTAAGCACATATTCACTCATGTTGTTGGGAGGAATGTCTGCACTCTGGAATCTCTGGTGCTAAATTAACATATTTATTTCTGATACCCGTGTGACAATCCTTTCCACAGACTACAAGGAACAAGCAGGTTTTCACTCTAATAGAAAAGATTAAATGCCCCAAATTATGGTGCTGGTCATCAAATAGTGCAAGATGTCTTTTATCAGTGCAGATTGTGACTTTCTCTTCATAGCAAGTTTTAAATTCCTGCCTGAAGATAACCACTTATCATGGTTTACATGCCAATTTCTATCCCATAAATGTAAGGAGACTTGGCTCTCTTGGCCTAATAATGCTCTGTCCATTTCTGTCTTCATCTCAGCTGAGGAAGCTGTTACATAGAATAAATGCAGTAAAGATGAAGCTGGCCATTCCCTCTCTCCTTTTCAAAGGCCATCAGCTCATTATGTTGTGGAATAAGATGTTAAGCCTTGATATTCTGAGATAACAAAATTTGATTTCCAGTTGCACTTTCTATTTCAGTAGACGAAAACCTGCTATTTATTCCAACCAAAAGGTTGATTCAAATTGAACGAGCAAGAGGTTCAAGAAGTGGTCTGGGTTAATTCGTGGATTTGCTGCTAAGGATTTTCTCCAAACTCACTGACTGTGGCAGGACAGTGCCCGCCTGCGTAATTTTTAGGCCTAGATGCACAAGGACACTTTAACTCTCCTTTTTGCATTTTGCCTCAGTCCACAGCTTTTTTCCTGAGTGGCTCTGCCATACATGTATTCATATATATTGGTATTTAGGCTCAGTGACCTCCTTGGCTGTCTCCTTGTATAAAGCATGAGCAGTATGTAGAAAAGGAGAAAAGAAGGACTCTGGAGAGGCAACTGGGATGGAGGCAGAATGGGAAGGGAAAGGTCTGTGGGAAAGCAACAGAAAGTGTGTGAGTGAAGGAGTTGTGCCCAAGGAGGAGCAGGGCAGGGGAAGAGAGAATGGGCTGGAAAGAGGACACAGGATGCCAAAGGACAGTGAGAGACCCTGAAAGGGCATGGAATGTGCAGGGAACTGAGAGCTAGAGGAAGGAGGGGGAAAAGTAAAAAAAAAATGGAGCCCTGAAACTGAAGCAGCTAATTTGAAGAAAGACAAATTTATGAGGAAAGTGGGAAGAAAGGAGGAAGAGTAAATGATGGAGAGGCTCTGCATGGATGTTGCATTTCCAACCTGACTGCAGTTGGTAAAGACAAGGTTGCAGGAGGGCAGGGATATGATAAGACTTGCTCTCAGGGCACTGGCAGCAGAACAGCGCCATTGCAGAGCACCTCTCTGCTCACCCTTTGACTCTGCCTCCCCCCGCCCTGTGTTCCAGCTAAATTTATTCTGTTCTAGTACTGTTTCTGTGCTGAACAAACCAGCTCTGTACAAATTAAGAGGACAAGATGTTCAGAAGTGGTAAATTCACACTTTTTTTTTGTTTTCCTAGCACATAAAAGCAAATTTAGATTGGTGGTGGGGAGGGCAATCAAACTCAGGCAATGGGGAAAGCTGCACAAAAAAGCATTTCAGTACTGAAAGAGTTGAGTGAACATATCAAAGCAACTATAAATTAATCTTTGCATTAACAAGTGGGACTGCAGCAGCACTGATGCTAACAATAAATGGCAAGTTTCCTCCCATAGAGGCCTGAGCAAGCACACTTTGTCTTGGGCCAGGTTCCTTTTTCATTAAGTGTCCTATTTCAGCAAATACAGACGCAAATTTCCTAGTAGTATTAGACCACTGTGGCCTCAGTTTGTCTGGATCAGATGGGATTGACCATCCTCTAGCCCTGTCATTTTAGGCCTCTGTTAAAACAGTTTTTGTGCTGTGGGGTGCAATAGCTGCCCAAGAGAAGCAGCACAGAGGATCAGTCTGGGAAAGGTGACAGCAACTCAGGGCTTGGTGGCTGCTCAGCGCAGCTGGGAGCTGGCTCCCATTCCGGAGCAGTTCTGTGGAAATGAAGAACAGAAGAAAATCTGTTCTTTAACCTGAGATCTCCCTAGAGAAATGCCAAGGAGAACACATCTGGCTGTCTTCTACTCACAGGGCCCAGATGTATAAAGTTATGCAAGAGACCAAATATAGCTTGGAAAATACTTTTGAGGTTGAAGTACCCAGTTTCCTAACTCCTCTATCCTGAGGGACTTCTGTACCAGCTGCTTCTGTAAATACTGACTTTAAAACCAGATTACTGTTACTGTAGAGGGGTCTGCAACCACCCTCCCTGCTCTATGGTTCTGCAAGGATTGCACCTTTTTTAGGGTGAAGATTAGCAATTCAAACAGAGGGAAAGGAAGTCTGAATGTGCTGCTGTCGATTACTTGGTTTAATAAAAAAATTCTTTGCACCTTATTTTTTCGAAGAAAAGTGGCTTTTCAGAGGAAATGTTTCAGGGTTATTTTAAGGGGGAGGAAAGGAAGGAAAAGCCAAACCTATTTACCATGTCAAATCCACTGAGGTTCACTGAAGAAGGAGAAGAAAATTGAAACCGCAAAGTTTCAGATTAAGACTTGAAATTCAGTTTTGCATAAACTGGAAGCACTGCCTTTATTCCCCATTCCAAACACGTGCAAGAGTTGACCTTGCCCTGCGAGGGTGTTGTTCTCTTGACTTTCTTGGTGCTCTCCAGCGACAGCTTTCCTTTTATCACAAAAGGAGCTGAGAAGAAAGGGGACCTGTTAGAAATCTGTAATTAGGATTTAAAGTCCCTTCTCCTTCTGGCTTTTCCTTCTAAGTGCTAGGGTTTCTCCAAGGGAAGTGGTATGCATTGATACTGTCCCTGTGATGAACAAAATCTCTCCTGTCAATGCAGTCAGTGCAGAGATTCAATACATTGTCATAAATCCAACCCAAGACTCTTGCAAAATAATTACACTTCAAGAGAATTTTAATCTCATGTTAATGAGACCCCCTACAATCTTTGTGCTCTCAGTCATATTACAAACTGATTTATAATTAATGACAACTGCAATGCCACTCCCTTTCCGTGAGAGATCTTTAGCTATCTCCTCAGAAAGGGCTGGGGGGAAAAAAAGTGAAAGAAAAATATGAGAGAAAAGTTTAATGGCTGCTTTGCCATATTTATTATAAGAAGTGGCTCTCATTCAGAAGTACTTGAAATCATAGATTATATGAGAAAGCAAATAATCTTTGCACATAAAGCATTCAAATTACAGTAGAAGAAATCTTATTTGTGTAAAACCAAGAATGTATTCCATGTGGTATAATATCCAATAACTGTATTTTGCCTTTAGAGAGTACTGAAGTTGATAGTTTGACCAGGATTTGACAGTTTAGAGTTCATATTCAAGACAAGAATGTTTGCAAGATGGATGTTGTTCAGAAGTCTGTTAGGTATAAGTTTGTTTAACACAGAAAATTTTTGTTGTTATTCCTGTTGACTTCTGCTCTTTTTATCTTCCCTCCAAGATTTACCAAATAAATAAGTCCCTAATGCATCTACATTCTTCAAAAGCATTAAGGAATCTGGGTCTGATTAATTAAAATCTCATTATCCATCATAATTGCAGTAGGTATGCAAAAATATAAGATTTATTATTCAAGGAATTAATGCATTTCTAGAACTCTTTCGGGTTCATATGAGACTTGGAAATGAGCACTGTATAATAATTTGTTTCAGGAGAGCTAATTAAGTCAGTTCATTTATTCAGTTATCTAAGCCCGGTCTAATCCCGTACACCGCTAAAACCTTTTGATGCTCCCAACTTCATTACTGATTTGAATTAATATGAGGACACAAACAGAAAGGATTCCTTCCATTTAGTAATGCAGGGAAAGTGCCAGGCCTGAGGCGCAGAGGGTAAATCTGTTCACCTGCCCTTATATTCCAACCCAAGACCTGGACTCCTTTTCATAGGAAAGTACCTTTGGTCCTGCTGGAGTCTCTCCAGGTAAAACCAGCTAAATTCACCTCTGTTGCAGCTGCCTTTGAACCCCATAGGGTCTGAGCGGGGGAAAGAATACGGCTCACGAATAAGCTCTGATCACACTGCTGTTACAGTTGGCATTTATTTTGTCCTCTATTATGGGAAGAGAATGGTCCTTCTGGTCATCTTTATCCCTTTCTGCTTCTCTGCCTCATGCCAAACACTGATGAGTATATACAGACAAGGAGAGATCCCACCTGTCAGTAAACAAAGGGTATTTATATAAGATGAGGATTAATTCTTAGTCCATCTGACAAACTTTCTGTTTGAGGATGCTTTCTGTGAGGCTGGGGAAAGGGCCATAAGGTCTGTCAACTGCTGTCTCCTGTAGAAAAGCCTATTAGTTGCTTTTAAAACATTAAACCAAAATTTTTTTGAGAAATACACTGAAACAAATTATTCTTATTCTCATGCACATGAGTTTTTTATTCCTTCCATTGTGGTCCTGCTCTATTTTCATAGAAAACAATAAACCAGTTTTGGTATGTACCATTTGGAGTTGGTAGCGTTGAGATATCAGAGTTGAATGTTTATGAGAAATCTTCTGAAGACTTCAGTCCTTATGCAAACTGGCCATACTAGGATCCCGTTTAAGTTATTTTCATGAAACTATGCCATGAAACTAATTCTTGGGTCTGAAGCTTTTGGAGTACAGTGATCCTTTGAAGGAATCGGGTCTGTAAAGATGCTTTGATAAGCAAAATCCGCCAAGTAGCAGTAAATAGGGTAAAGCTGGTAAAGCGTGTCATGAGTTAGATTTAATTTTTTGATAATACCATAGCTGAGGAAGGGAGATGTTAAGCCAACTAAACAAAAGGCCGAATCCCTCAAAGAGGATATGGGTGGAGGGCTCCTTTTGTCTTTTGGCTGGAGCTCTGATGGGCCATTTGGCCCCTGATGGCTGTACAGGGGTGGGGGCAGAGTTTTCTTTTTGGTTTTTTTTCATTTTTCTTTACTCCGTGTTACAGTTATGTTATTGTTTGGTTGTTTGGGGGTTTTTTTGCTTTATATATGTAAATAATTGTTGCTTCCTTTTTCGATATTTTTTGACCAAAAGTTCCTTTGATTTGAAAGGTGTAATAAAGTAGATAAGGAGGTTTTTTCCTTCCCACTCCAGGAAAGTTCTCATCTTCCCTGGAAGGTATTGTTCTAACCTAGGACAAGCCGGTAAAGCCAAGGAAGAAAACCGGTGATGTATTGAGGCTGGGAATAATGAAGCGCGAAGCAGCAGTTCTGGAGAATTAGCATGAATATATTGCATTAGCTAAGAGAGATATACAGAATACTTCTGGTTTGCCAGGGAGGGCTGAAGAAGCGTTTCAGTCCTTGCATTGCTGTAGTAAGGGAATTATTTATTAGCCAGTTGATGCAATAGATCACTGGATGTTCTGACTTATAATTTGCTGTTTTACACATGAGTCTGCAGACCTTCTTTCTGGTGAACTTAAAGCATAGCCTCATCAGGGAGATAAAGTGATGATGGCCTCTTAAAATGATCAGCTTTTTTTTTTTGTGGCTGTGCACAAACACTTCACAAATTCTACACCCAGCTCAATTTTTGCAGCCCCAGATGCTATAGCTGCTGATTAAGTAGGGTTTGGGTGTTCACTTGCATTTTGTAAAGAATCTCCATTATTAGATGTTGACACCAATTGATTATCCAGCTTCATTGCATCTTCTAAGAATACACAGCCAATTAAACCGCTCCGCTTTCCTAAGGGTGAACCAGCCATGTAGATTCCTAATATTCCCACCACAGCATGTTGTTCCTTTGTTACTAAGGCAGCAATTAACAAGTTTTTAATGGAACAAAATCTCCCAGAGACAGGCACAGCATGATAATAGGAAGGTGTCTCCTTTTTTCCTTCTCAACATGGCATGATCTTGAACAACCCTTCCTCCCTTGGGTTGAACAGCCCTATCAAGGTGTTCAGTGTGGGATTTTTATTCCTTTTCTCTCTGATGCAGTGCATCTAAAAATAACTATATTTACACACGTTCAGTTATTAAATGGCTCTAAACATAAATCTGAGCTGCAGTCCTGTTAAAAAGCAAGAGGTGTTTTAATGTCAGTAAAAGCGAAAAACTACCTTTTCTTGCCCAGATGATCTCTGTGGTGCCATTGAATTCTGCACTGTCAGGTTTTGCTGATGGAGTAATTGTTTTTTGAAGTGATTCTGTCAGGTTTTAATGTCATGTTTATGCAAATTAAAACACAGCAAGAGATAGGGAGGTCAAGAAGGAGACGTCATCTTTCCAAAATAATCTATATGATTACCTTTTTAAATAAAACTCTCAGTTGGGAAATAATTGCTTCTGTGTGTGAGATTAATGATAACTGAGTAATATGCTATTATTTTTCATTAGGAGAGTTGTTTTGCAGCTGAGCTCTTTAAAAATCTAAAGAGATGCCTCCTGAAATTCTGGTGGTTTTTAAAGTTGATGAGATGTTCTTGAATATGTTATGGAATGCACACCACATCTTTCCCTCAGTGAACTTCAACCCATCTGGGTTTAATTTTGTGCTCTGGTGCATGCTAGGTAATTTTAGATCAGAAAGAAGCAGGACTGCTGCATCTGCATTACTGGGGGTGTCCTAATGTCCCAGTCTACTCCTAAATGTCCCTTCTCCATGAGTAAGGGCTGAAGTGATGGCTGGCTGGCTGGAAGAAGGGCTGATACAGGGGTCAGTTCTCCAAAGTGAAGGATGAGCCCTGGAGTAGATGACCAAACTTCTCTGTTGTGTTGTTATCATGACACATAATAACATTACGCTTTGTCTGTCTTCCTTGAAAATGCAAACTTTGGAAGACTTGATCTGTCTCCCACTGACAGTGCTGCCTTAGTCTCTGGAGGAGGAAGCAGGAGAACTTGCAGGTTTGGAGAAAATGGACATATTGAAATGGACGTCAGTAGCTTTTCCAATTTCCAGTGGAAAGTAATGTTTCTGTCTAGGAAAGTACTGTGTCTTCATTTTTAAGGATAATGTGTCATAGGAGATGCATGTGGGTGTTTGTGGTATAGCCCATAATCACCATCCTTGGGAGACGCCTGTAACTGTGAGGGATCTACGCTAAAACTGGAAACCACGTCAAATGTGACTAATTTCAGACTAGGCTGTGAACTTGGATCGTGTTGGGAAGTTGTGAAGAGAATCTGACCTGAGCTTTGAGAAAAGATTTCAGATTAAAGGTTTGCATGAATGTGGGCTGAATTCATGCAGCTCTGCTTGTACTTGGATCTTTAAAGGCTTGTTGCTTTTGTTGTTTATGATTTATTTCTTAAGGAAGTTCCATGGGGAGTTGGTGCATTGCCTCAGTACTGGTTTCTTTGTCCCCTTACATACTATAAGTATATGTTTTGGTTTGGGGTTTGGTTTTTTTAAGATACAAATTAGTAATTGACTCTAAATAATTTAGCAAAAACTCTGACCTGGAAACTTTGGCAAAATTTAGATTCACTATAGAAGCTTGTGACTTGAAACTCATTTCTTACTGTTCATTAAAAATGTAGTGAGTGAGCTGGAATCTGTCAAGGCAATTAGTCCAGGCTGTGGGGGAAAGCAGGAGCTCATTTCTTTTGGGTAGTAACATTCTCGGCACTCTTGTTTTTGTAAGCAAGGGCTTTATCGGTAGGTATTAAAAAAGGGTCTTGCACTGCTGTCACTTCAGTGTGATACTTGAAATGCTTTAGCAATCATGTTGCTGCAGCAAGCAAAATGTTAGTACAGTGGGAGACTAGAGGAAAACATAAGGTATAATCACATCCTTATAAAATAACTGCTGATACATCTTCATTGGGAATTTAACCTATGTTATCTCCAAAATAACGCAGAACTACAGAATGAGAGAGGAACTGGAGATGTGAATTTTAAATGGAAATGTTCTGCTTTTCTTTAGCCTTAGTGATGGAAAAGTCACTTTTAAGCAGGAGGTATGTCAGAGGTGTGTGTAGGAATACGAGTAACAGAGAAGGCGCACTTCTGGCTGCCCTTGCTCATAAGGTGAAGGAGTCAATTATACTGGAGAACAACAAATTGAAATTGCGATGAACTGTCTGCACCATTAACCAATGTGACTCTCCAGGACTGCATATGCAAGTGCGCAAAAATTCTGAAGGGGAATAACCTCTTCCACAGGTGAGCAAGTTTATCTGGCGCTATTGGTCTCCGGTTCTGTAGGACTGTGAACAGTCAATCAAGCACTCAGTGAAAAGGCACAGGAGAAAACTCCTGTATGAACTTATTTATATGTGGCTCTGCATCCCAAAATTTTTCACTCCTAAAAACTCTCCATCCCTGAAGGAGTTGTCTTGTTCCTGCACTGATTTGCAGTGTAAACTGGTAGTGTAACTTCAGACCATCCTGGTGATAGTACAGTGAGAGTTGGTGATCTCTAAAGCTTGGGTGGAGTGTATGCCTGTCAAGTGAGCTGATCTACTATGAAACATGCATGCCAATGTGTGCTCTGCAGCATCCCATCATGGTTTGCCCTGGTCTCCTGTGCAAGGAGAATTGAATTGGGTCTCATATTCCCAAAGCCCAACAGACCTGTTCCTGCTCAGTGTGTTGGCCCGCTCATCACATGCAGGGGAGAGGCGAGATCCCGTATTTAATTTATATACAATGTTTCCCTTGCAGTAACAGTATTTGAGGTAAATTCAATAGCTTTATCTACCCATGCTTTTCTTAATTGACTGTTAAACCATTTAAAACTGCCCAAAAATCCCTGTGTACAATGGGATGTACAAAATCACAGTAATGCCATTTCTGAGAGGAACAAACTGCTGTCAGAGTCCCCTCCATATTCTCAAGGAGTGAGCCTACAATTGCAAATCCATTGAACTGCACTCCATTATCTCTTATTAATGGGAAATTGTCCATAAATTGCTGAGGCGTGACTGTGGTTTTTCCCCAACACAGCTGCAGTCTCTTTATCCTGTGATATTCCAGCCTCTTAAAAATAAAAAAGAGAAAATGATGTGTGGGGGTGGGGAGGGATGGGAGGAGGGAGGCTTGAAACCCCTCATACAGCATATTCCTGGAGTCACTGGTGAGAGGAGCTTCTTCCCTGCTGCTGAGCTGACCCAGCATGGGACCATAGCTGGGACTGGCTTCCCAGTAAAGGAGTGGGAAAGGGAGATGAGAAACAATCAGGGACATACAAGAGTAAGGGCAGGAAAAAGTAAAGAATTTACCATGTTGCAGTGAATGTGAGGTTGTATGAAGAGAAACTGTTCTGTTCACATCACTATTGTGGACCACAAGCACACTGGTAGGAGGCTTTTTCCATAATGCCAGCTTTCCCTCCTCCCTGTCCCAATAGCCATTCTCTGCTGAGGAGTGGTGGGTGTGGATGAGTTCAGAAAGTGACCCAACACTCATCAAGGGCTGGGGAAACATCCCTCTTACCTTTCATACCAAGTCTTTTAGCAGCTGGGAGTGGGGAACCGTTTAGATGGATGGATTTTTCAATAGGACTCAGTGCTCCTTGGTGCAGAACAAGGATCTGCCACAAACATCACAAGAGGAGATACTGAAAACTGAAAGCATCTGAATCTTGCCCAGACCTGTTGTTATCAGTGGCTCAGTGGTGCTTGAAGAGGGAGGAACTCAGAAGGTACAGTAGAGGGGAGGCTGAGCTCTTAAGTCACAATGATGGCACCAAGTTACGTGGAAGTTGGGTCTTGCAGTGAACAGCTTTGCAATCCTAGATCCTACTTTCAATTTTACAACCCCATGAATTATCTGCCCGCATTTTATGCATCTCTACAAGCAATACAAATCCACCTGAACAGCAGAAGTCATGGAGCAGGGCAAAGGTCCAGCTGCATTTCGTGGTTGACCCATCTGCATGATCCCATTCCTCCTGTCATATTACGATGAGGAAATGAACTACCTTGTGCAGTGAGTAACAAAAGGTCATACAGTTTTAACTGTGTTAATTATACTACAGACTATTTAATTCTGCAAACGAGCTGATTGGCAGGCTTTCAGAACAATTGCACAATGCCCTCTCCCACTCTCTGCCATAGTGTCAAGAACAGTTCAGCTGTAAAGCTGATGAGCATCTGCACCATCCACCTCATGGTGGACATCTGGTGGGAGTCTCTGTCCTGCCAGCCTGTGAAGAAGGGTCATCCCACAGAGCTCCCAGGGTTATGTGCCAGATTGCTGGGACTGAAATGTGCAGAGGAGAGAGAAGATGGGGAGCTGTGCCATGGGAGCCACAGCCAAGCTAAGGAAGAAATAAAATGGGATTAACGGGATGCACAGGCTAGACATTTTTAAAGCAAGATGTTTATGGATCACTGAAGCCACTGCAAAAAGTCTCTATCCTTGTCTCTGTGGGCTTTGGGGCAGATGTCGTGAATCTTTGAGTTACTTGAATTCTATATCTCCCTTTGTCATCAGCATGTGGCAGTTTGGACAAGTCAACTGCATGTGGCTTGTCCGCTTCTCATGTTGAAAGGAAACAATGATCCCAGCCTCCTTGCAGAGCGTGTTGGGATCAGCTGCAGGGGGTATCGTCAACATGAAGCAGAGAGAAAACAGAGGAGCCTGTGGGAGTGACATGTGAGGGACCTCAGGTCTCGACCAGGGAATGACCTCCCTTAAATAAAAGGTCTGTGCTATTGAAGGGTATGGCCAAGACCGAATTTGCGTAATTGCACAGTGAAATACAAGCAGCACATGGGCAGGAAGATCTTCTCTGGGTTCCCACAATAAATGTTACAGAGCTCAAGGTTGCTCACCTCCTAATTACTGTGCTTTGAACTTCTTGCCTGATGTCTGAAATGTAAAACATTCCCCCCCAAAATGCCTTTAGGTTTTTGGGTTTCTTATTTAAGTGGCAAATATAACCGTGTACACTGAGCACCAGCTCTTCTTCCTGCCAGAAAGGTCCAGGGCAATTTTCAACCTAGCAAAAGAGAATCACCCAAAGAACAGTAGAAAATATTAGTCTTTTATGAGGATGCTCAATAGAAATGAAAAGATTCTAGAATTTGTTGAAGAAAATTATGGCCTTGAAGAGAGTAACGGCTTTTAGTCCTTTGAGACGTAAGGGTTTAAAATGCAATGTAATAGAGGCTTTTTTCCCCAAAGGATTTGTGAATTCCATTACATCTTATTACTTGCCATAAATTTAATATTAAAAGTTCTTTATTTAGAATGACATGTAGAGATAGATATGTATGAACCAGATTCTTGACTGTTTTATATCAATATTTCATCAGCTGAATATTTGGTCAGTAAGTGCTACTTATTGATTTGTTTAATTTTTGTATTATTTTCTCCTCATTGTCTGTTTTTGTGTGGTTGAGTTTTTTTCTTTTTTTCACTTTACATACGGACTTTTCCTCTACTCCAAGTCTGACTGCAAGCTGATTGTGGGACCATATTAAATAATTTAGTGCCTGTGATTCTAGAAACTGGGGCTTGGGCTGAGCTCAGTCTTTCAAAAATGACTGTCACTTCTCGCTTGTGTTTTGTGACATATTATAGAACACTGCTTCTCTGTGCAGCAATTTTGTCATTATTCAAGATAGAAGGAAAAATGGAAAATCCATTACAAGCCAGACTTTGTTATGACACAAGAGAAGAATCCCCTGGGAAGTTAGATTAAATTCTCTTTGAAAATAAAATAAAAATGCCACCATGCTTGACAACATTAGATTTATTATATATTTATCTCAGAAATTCGTGGTATGCTCCTTGTCAAAGCTTCTTTAGATGCTGAGATATGTGAGACAAAGCAAATCATTCCTTGAGTCATTGAAAGGGAAGTTTATTACTGAATTGGAATTAAAAGATTTGACTAAGAACAGAAATCGGCAGTTCCATCAGTGAGTTGGAGTCTGACTGCTCGCTGCCTATGTGAGCTATTTAAGCCAGCTCAGCTGTGAAGTTTCTATGTGCAGGAAGGGGTGTGTGCTATGTACTTGTGTTGTACAGTGGTTTAAGAAAGTTGTTTTATTCCACAACTGGGGTGGACTCAAAGAGTAGCTCAGTTAACAGACAGGGCTCATTTAGAGATGGTGACTGGCTACACTTTGCTAACTAAATTCCGCCTGATGGTTTCCCTACCTCTCAAAATAGAAAAATGTTGTTTTGTATGATTGAATCTCAGGGATGTTGTGCATGTTCAAAGATTTTTCTACAGCTGGTCCCAGTCCTATACAAAGCTGGGCATGCTCACCACTGATTAGTTTATGTCATACTTGTATTTTAAGATTGCACTCCAGGCCCGAGAAATTGAAATTAATGGAAAGACTGTTCCTTCCATCAACTGTGCATTATCCTAGACAGTGCATCTCAGGAGTACAGGCTGGTTCATCTTCCATGATCTGCTCCCAGAGGTTAGGCGAAGGGATATGAGGAAGCTGGAGCTATAATCATGAATGAATTTCCTGCAGGAAAACATGCAGAAGGAATGGGAAAGGATTTGCAAATGCCATCAGGTTAGAAAAGGGAAAGATGATAGTCAAGAGGAGTAGCAGATGCATCCACGTTGGATACCTGGCCTTTCCCAGGCTCACAGGCATGGAGGGGATGGATGTGTGGGAAGTAGCTGCTTATGTAAAAAAAATAGATATGAAAAGTGAGGTTGTTTGTAGCAAAGGAGCAAATAAATGCTGGATGCCAGGAGAGTCTTTGCAGACAGCAGTATTAGAGCAGCTCATGTCTTTTGGTCTGTGGGAAGTCTTCATGAGATTGTCAGCTTAACTTGCTCCAGGGTAGTTAGTTTTGAGCCTCAGAAAGCAGGGGAGCAAGAAGATTTTCCTTGCTTTTATGGTATTTCCTTTATTCAGGAACAATAATATCAGAAAATGAGACCATCTTATTTTATGATTCCCAGATGTGTTAATAAAAGGCCTGTGGGGGAAAACAGTACATAAAAATATACAAGCAGAAAGCTCCAGAGAGACAGCTCTGAACTAGGAGGAGAAGAAAACTATATTTGTTGAGGGAATATGTTTACTGTCTGGAAGGGAAGAGGAATGGGGGGACAGGAGGAGGAGAGTAAGGAGGTTTAAGAGACATGAAGGCAAGGAAAACTGAGGCAAGATGAAAGAGACTACATTTGGAAATCAAAAAATCAATGAGACTTAATGCTTGTTAGAATAAAACACTTCTCTCCCCGAAGTTTTCCTTCTGTACATTAAAAAGCTTATGAAGATACTGGCTCCAACTGTGAATTTAGCTTAAAGTCCCCAACTCCAGCACTTTGAGAGAGCATTAGGATTCATTTAAAATCTTTTATTCCTTTCGGTGCAATAAAAACCTATATAGTAGTTTCCTAAATGAATACCCATTAAGGGGACAAAGCTATGAAAGAGACATTTCCCACAAAATATGAAATCCAACAAGGTTTATTACCTCCCATTTAGTGAATGGCAGAAGCCTATGAAGTATATGAATAAGTTTCCAATCACCCGTTCATTTGTCTCCTGGAAGATGTACAGCACACGGCACATCCAGCTCTTCCCTTCCCCCACTGGTCAAACACAGCGTCACATTTGTTTATGCGCCATTTAACTTTCTTATCTCTTATGTGACACTTTGACTCTGTCTTTTATCCTCTCACCAGTCCTGAAAGGATAAATTCCAAGGACAGCTCGGCCCTGCAATGCACTTGACAGCCAAGCCTCCCTGCACTGTCTTTAGCTCCACAGGCTCTCGAGGCAGGGGCCTAGATATTTTTCCTCTACTGTTTTTCTTTATGCAGCACCACTGATTAAAAAGCTCTTACTTGCTTATATAGATCTGCAGGAACTGTCAAATGTTAAAAATTAACAAAGACTCTACATGCAGGGCATCAGCTGGGATGGAGCAGGGCAGTGCAGCTATTTTTGATCACACAGAGGAAGGGAAGCTGCCAAGGTGGTGGTTGGTGAGGTGGCAGCTGACAGCAGGTTTGTTCAGGTTGGGGAAGGCCACAAACTTTTTCTAGAGTTGATGCTCCTTCTGGTCTTGCTCAGGTGGAGCTGTTCTCTGTAGAAAGACTGATGCCAATGGCTGTATCCCCAAAGAGCATTGCACACCTGTTCCCTGGATCTGTAGCCAAGCCTGGCTGCAGGAGGAGGAGGTGAGGGGTTGTGTGTCATCCCCTAGACAAACTCAGTCTCTAAACTGGGACTTCTCCTCTGATGGTGGAGGCCAGAGTTTTGAGGAACAGAGGAATCCCTGCTTTTGATGGCTAACTTCCTTATAGGATTTGTCAAAAGCACGGAGCACATAATTGCTGGCTTCCCTTTCGTCTTTGTCAAAGGCGAGATTTGGTTTTCTGGCCTGGAGCACTGAGGGGAAGATACACTAGAGATACTGCAAGGTCTGAGATGCTATTTGTAGCAAGGACATCTACACAAAACCTGCTTGGGGCAAACCATTTTAAAAACAGTTTGTCAGTGCAGCTAGTGGGTATTTCCCATGGCGTTTGTGGATTCACAAAATCTTTGCTACCAACTATAATGGATGTTGGCACCTAGCACCAGAAGCTGTATTTGTGGAAACTAATCCTACCTTTTAGCTGCTTTTATGGTGCAGAAAGGAGAAAGTAGTATAGAATTGACTCTCTCCATCATCTTGAACAATGTGATTAAGTGAAGTTAAAAGCTGTTTTCTTTAGGCTGAATTTTGTGCGTACTCTTTTAGGTCTCTCAAGTAGTGGCAGAGCATTGGAAAACTCTAAAATGTGGAGAAATACTGTAACTTTTTTTTGAGAAGTCAGAGGACATCTAGGGTGGGTGTTTTATGTAATATTTAAGTGATGGGGTTTAATGTTGAAAGGCAATCTTTGCTCTTATAAGGACTTTGGAATAAAAGAGGAAGAAAAGACGAAAAACAACCTTTATCTCTGAAGCTATTTGAGGTTGACTGATTCTGATTTGAATTCAGAAGACATCTGCTTCATGAAAGTTTGTACTTTCATGAGGAGGAAAGGGCTTGCAATTTTTCAATTGGAAAATGGAAATTACATTTTTGGGGAGGTTACATGTTCTATGAAAACAATGAGCCCAATTGTCTCATATTTTCTAGCATATTCCATTCACAAGCTGCAACACAGATAGGGCTGATGGGCACCATCTGAGAGCTACAGGGCATAGCAAAGTGGGGGTGTTTTGTCTCACTAATCCAGGAGGCTGTCAAAGAACAAGCAGATACATAATATCTTTTATTCCTAGCTTCCTTCCTTGATCTCCCAGGGGGAAAAAATAATATATATATATATATGCACGTATATACAGCAATTCAGCACTCAATCTCTGGGCAGGGGAGAAGGGGGGCAGTCCATTCTCACCTTGACAAGCCCCCACAGAGAAACTCCCACTACTGTTCATGGCAGCTGGTGGCATGCACAAAAGAGGGAATTTATTCCCAGGTTTTTAAGATTTTTTTTCCCTTTTTTTTTTTTTTTTTTTGAATTGCTGTTGTCAGACAATGCAATAAGAGGATTTGCATGGTAATATGATGGCTGATGGATTTCTTGCAATAAAATCCAACAAGCTGGTTTATGAGGTACTTTATATATTTCTTATTTGTATTATAGGAGCAGCAAGGAGCCCGGGGATATGTCTCTGCTGCGTAGAACTCTTTGCATATATGTTACAAATAGTCATGCTCTGTGTATTTTCTGTCTGTTTGGGTTGGTTTTTTCTCTTTTCTCAGTTACTGTGAAGTAAGCACATAAAAAGGCAACACATTTATATGGATGTTATTCATTGCTGTTTGTCCTGTGATAATTTGACAAATAAACCCATATCAAAGATATATGTGAGCCCGTTCCCCTCCTGACAGGAAAGACTCACCAAAATGGATACCATGTCATAAATTGACATGAAAAAGGAATCCAATTTGAATAACAAAATACGGGTTTTTTTCCCAAAGCACACTAGTTTTCACACTAATGCAAGTAAGCCACATGTGCAAGCCTACAGCCCTCATTCTGCTTGCCAGTACCAAGGAAGGTGTGATAATTTTGTCATCTGTGCTGCTTGGCTTTCCTGTGTGTTAGCTTTGCTTCTAAATTAGACTCCACGCTATTAATGGCTCAAAAAATAATGTGCTAAGTCAGTTAGCTCATAATTTGAAGAGAAAGAAAAACAAAAAATTCCCCAACAGACTTAAAGGTAGTCCCGATTCTCTAGCTGTGCTGTATCTGCACAATTCCAGTGGCCCTTTTAAAATTTAGGGATTTTTATAGAAAATGATGCACTTTCTCTAAAGACAATGGATCTGTTCTGATTTACATCAGCTCATGATCTGGCTCTGCCTAACTCATATTTTGCTGTAAAGCAATGTCCACTTAGTTTTGCTTATAAATGTCAGCCCTGCTGAATTAAATGAGCTGTGTTTGGTTCTGGGAAAAGAAGTCTCAGTAAGGAGAGGGAAATGTGGGTTTGGTGATCTGCTGTCTCCTGCTTTCCTGTCCGGAATATGTATTTTTGCATATGGTTACCTGGAAGGCAAGAAGAACAACAGGTGTGGAAAAAAATACTACGGAAGATTGTTTGATTATCCCCAAACAAATTCAATTTGTGGATGAATTATGCACACAGCACTACATTTAAGAAAGTAAATTTTAGGGAATTATAAAATTGAGGGGGCCAGTTCCACTGGGAGGAAGCAGCGAAAATGAAAGGGGTTGGAAGAAGGCTGGAGGATGCTAACTGGAGCAGTAATTAAAGGAAAACAGGTTTTACTTCCTTTTAGAAAAATGGAAATTAGAAAGGGTAAAAAGAAAATAAACCCTGAAGAAGAAGAAAATCCACAAGAGAGAAGAATGGCTTTTCACAGGGGAGTATGCAAGAGTTGAAAGAGAGAGCAAGTGCTTGGAATAGAGGAAAGTTAGCAGGGAAATAGAGGAAGCAAGAAAATAGAAAGTTTGAGCAATCACAAAACAGAACAGGCAATTTCATCATTGCGCTCTGAGTGGTTGTTGGAGCTGTCAGGCTGTGCCTCAAACATGGATCTGGCACAGCCCCCTCCATGTCCATTCAACCTGCTCCCCAAATTCTGATTCTTTTCTATCCCTTTAGTGGTTGAAGGAGATGGTGAAGGAACTGGGGAGGCATAAGGCATCTGCTGTTGTACATGAACTGTGAAGTGAAAGGAGTGAGTGAGACCATGAAGGGGTAATTGGGGCCCCAGCCAGTATGAGGTGAACTGTAATGGGCAGATGAGGACTTCTTCAGAAAAAGGAAGCATTGAGGCTCTATGAAGCAGTGTCTCTCCTGAGGCTTTTTCTGATGGCTTAAATTGGAAAGGCTTGTGAAATACTGTGGTTACACCAAGTGAACCTTTCCTGAGGGATTGCTCGGCAAATTATTGCACTGTTTCTCGTTAGGATGGAGAGTCATGTTGGATGAAAGGGGAGGCAGGATAAAAGTAGCCTTTAGACTGCTTTTTTTTTTTGTTATTAAAAATCTTCGTTAATGAGGCAAAAACTTAATAAAAACCAAATTGATACTGACGCTGAATAACATAAATCAAGATGTCCTAGGAAAAAACCACAGAAGGAAGAGATAATATATAGAAATTATTAAGTAACTGAACATGGAAAATGGCAAGTGATGAATTTGGGGGGGAAAATTCAGAGATAAAAAGGCACCTAGAGTGACATGTCCTTTCCCTGTAGCCTAAGTCTGAATTTGCAGTGCAGGAACATTTCCCTAACACAGGTGAAAATTCCAGGTGCTAAAGGTGGATGTTTGAGATGGCCTAGGCCTCGGCAGGAAACTCAGGTTTTTCCAAGGAGCTGTGTGGAAGTACAGACAGAGATCTTGAAAGTAACAGTTCTCAATGTGCTTTCCATCCCTTGCTGAGAAATGACTCAGAGCTGTCTGGAAACACCTTGTGTTTCATGTACCTCATGGATCAGTGCTGGGCAGAAAAGGGACATGTTATCATCTACCAGATGTCTGTTTTCTTTATTCTCTGAAAATATATCTTTACTTGCCATAGGCTTTATCTTTTTGTATTAATGACAACAGTCAATGTGGGCAAGCGTCCTCAGCCTCTGGCCACCCTGCTCATGCTCTGTGGCAGAGGGGAAGGGAAAAAGTGCCCTGTATCCCCATGGTTGGACGAATCCCATCTGAACCCAACAGGGTGCCAAGGGCTTTGGGGGAACATGGTGGGTAGAGAGGTACTTGGCTGGGCCAAAACAGTGCCTCCCATTGCCTGCAATATCACTGTGGGGCTCTTGAGCTTTTGGGAAAGTAGGGAAGGGTGACATCTGGGATAGTGCACCTTAAAGCAGATCAGACCAGTACCCTCCAACACAAACCACTCTATGACTCTAAATACGTTGGAAATAGTATTGGATGCCACCAAGGTCCCTGTGTTTTGGTGGAAGGTGTTGCTGTGCCCATATACACACACAATGTATATGTAAGTGTATATGCAGATGTACGTGGAGATAAATGACATTGATTAGGTCAAGATTGTAGAAGCCCTCAATATTTGGTATGAATAATGCCACTTCCCAATAAAATCTTCCAAAGCCAGTCCTGAAAGTAAAAATGTAGACCAAATTTTAGGTTCTGGGTGTGCTTCAGATCTATGAGCTGTTCTAGACATGATACATCTGAGTCAAAAGTATTTCTTTGGAAAAGAAGAAAATAGCTTGGCATGTATATAGTTTTAAAAAAAAACATATATGACTAGGAAGTTATAAAAAAGTGAGCTTAAAACTTTCTTATAAATCAATCAATGGCCTAATAAGACAACTCTGCAAGTAATTGTTCTTCTACACATCCAACAGTGTTGTGCTTCTTTTGATGTTTACCTCAATTTCTTCTTCACCTTTTATTAGAGTCTGCAATTAACAGTTGTAATGAAAAAGGAGATGACGTGCTGTTGAGAAATTTTGGTGTTAATTAAAATTATTAACAATTAGAGAAGAATAAGCAAAGAAAAGGAAGAAATAAATTGAGGTTTGCTTTTTTTTTTTTTTTTCATAATTAAGGGGGAGTAAAGTACAGAGACTGTGTTTTAAAGAGCTGCTTTCAAAGTGAATCATGAAATTTGGCCAAAAGAAGTTACGGTGAAATTTCTTCTTTTCAGAAGGGTTGTCAATCCCCCCTTCTCTCTGCAACAGCATTGACATGTTCTAGATAATGGGATGATGGGATGGGGAGTTAGGTTATAAAAAAAAATAAAAATGATGACATGACCCTGAGATTGGCTCAGATGGATAAAACACGGTGCTGATGGCACTCATTTGGGAGTTGGACTTGATGATCCTTGTGGGTCTCTCCCAACTCAGAATATTCTGTGATTTAGGTTTGCCAAGGCCTTTGTATAGGGCTGAATTTAATTTCTGAATGAATTATGCCAATCTAGAGAAGAACAATAGGGTAAATGAGCTCTGGCAACAATAGGCAAAGGAATGGGAGTGTGATTCATTTTTGCAGAGTGAGCATTTGGGATCAGATGGAAGCCTTATTCAGAGAGGAATAATGCAGAGTGGCCCTGGGTTTCTTATGAGAGCATTTCCTCCGCTCAACTGCGTCACTGTGCTTGCTGAGAACACCCCAGTGACAGTGAGCCCACGTCCCTGATCTTTGTGAGTAGTTGCAGCTGCAGGCACCGAGATCCTCAGATGGACATTTCGCATCTGAATATCCCCTTGGATGCCAGCCCAAATGTGTTTTGGAAATTAGTGGTGGCCTCTCGACATCACTGCAGTACTTCCAAAAGTTTTACCTGCGTTGGGTAAAATTAATTTCAAGGTATTTTTCAGAAATATGCTTGAAAAAGATGCTGCCAATGATGCTGAAAAAGGGAGTGGCAACAGGGATATGGGTGCACACAGAGTGGCCACCTCTGCCATGTCCCTCTGCATCCTATGGAGGGCTGCCAGTCACACAGTAAAGTAGCTGCTGCCTGCTTGGTGGTATTTGCAGACAGCTCATCCATTACACATGAGGTAAAAAGCTAAGGAACATCCAGAGCCAGTTCAGCACCTTGGGATAGTACAAGGAAATGCTTTGGAGCAATATTTCTATATTCAGTTTCTTATCAAAGTTATTACATTTGCAATATTAGAGAGTATGACTAATTACTTCCCCTCTAGAGAAGCTATTATTCAAGAAGGGCCATTAGTTTCCTGCTTAGTGAAGATGCTCAGACATGGCATGGGAGAAGGATATTTCATGGTTTCAAACATCCTCCATAACTTTCAGGATGTTACCTGCAATTAGACTTTCCATGGGAAATTCTACTAAAAAAATCCCATACAGTAAGTGTTCTCAGGCTGAACAAAGGCGGAGTTTGGAAGAGGCTGTCAAGAAACCCCTGAGAGGTTCCATGTCTCTGATTTTAAGTAATCTCTGCAGATTCGAACCAGTCAAGCTGGTGATGAAAACCACGCTGCTTTCCCAAGGAGAGCTCTCGTGACTGTGTTAAAGCCTCTGCAGGGTTGAAGATCATTACTCAGCCTTATAACTGAAGACTCTGGGGGATCAAGAGAAATAAGCCTGATGCAAACCATCTGACCCAAAATTAATTGCAGCGAATGGAAGCAGAAAATCTATCAGCGAAATGAATCCCACAGATCCTTGACTTTATGGTTGGGGGTTTTTTTCCTTCCCTTTTCTTAGCTGCTGGGTTTGATTCTACTTTATGTATCTACTTTATTTTTCTTTTATGTTGGCTTTTTTACCCACCTTTTAAAGCTGTTCTTTATGACAAATTTTAAGTTTGTTTTCCATCTAAGTAACCAATTTCCTTCTTTTGGTGTCGTGACATCTTTCATTGAGGAATTAAATGTGACTGTTGAGAATTAAAACGCTAAATATCCTTCCCTTGAGACCTATAACATGGTATGGAGTCAATACATTTTTTCAACTCACTTGAAAAATTCCTCTTCAGGGAAAGTTCAGGTAAGGACAAGAAAAATCCTCTGAACTTGCACATTTCTTACATCAGCAAGTAAATTAATCACCTAATCTTGCCAGATCTTGCTGATGAAGGAAGACATTACTGAAGAACTGAGAAACTCATAATCCCTAGTATCTTAATCCTCACAGTTTGCAAGAGAAGTAGAAAGTTACTGATTTTTCCTTTTAACTTCCCAGAGCCTTTGTGTCTCTTAGAGAACTGGCATTTAATTTTAGGATAGTTTAAGCTTAGGGTCGAGGTCAGTCCCACTGCTCCATTCTTCTTTTTGAGATAAGACATTTCAAGCTGAAGTATTACCTAGTAAGTATGGCTGTGGAAAAAGAAGGGGAAAATAAAAGTTGTTTCCATGACATTTTAGAACTGAGTAATTAGAGAGGAGGAGGGAAGAAGCCAGGAAAACACAGACTCTATTGTGTGGATTTTTCTGCCTACTTTCGAGGACATAATTTTGATATTTTTAATTTCTCGAACTTGGAGGTAGAGGACAAGCTATCCTCACACGAGTATTTCTGAGTATCTCTGCTGAGCACCCTCTCTGGATAAGGCCAGGCGACTTTCAGGTGGTGTGTGCTATGCTCCATCTTCTTAGATTCACTGAGGGGAATATTGGCCAAGTCAAGGGTGACTTGCTGGACCTGGTGTACCCTTACACTGTCCTGTGTGTAAGGACACAGCCTCTTACACAGCCTCTTGTGCACCTTATGGTTCTGGTGGGAAATGTATTGATTAGCTGGAGGCTCCAGCCTCATTGTTTTGGGTCAGAAAGCAGGATGGGCTGGCTCCCTACCCTGTCCCAGTGCAAATGTAACCCCCAGGCAGGCTCTGCTGGGGCCTCCTTGCATCGCTCTCAGTTTGGAATGCGGTACTTTGCATTTATAACTACTTGCAAGTTCTTGATGTGCTTCGTGTATACACTGATTTAACCCAATATAAATATAGAGCGAGGGTGGGAAGGAGCTGTCAGCTACAAAGGAAGGGGGAGATTCACTGGGAACTGGTGGCACTGGTGACAGCCAAGCTAAAGAGCTCATCTGCATTTCCCCCTGCCCTGACTTATAACCATTCCCTAGTCCTGCCTCCAGAAGATCATTTCTGATCATCAGCAGCAGAAGCAAGGAGGCTTCAGCTTGCTTTGCACAGTACTCTCAGCCAAAAAAAAGTGAAAAGAAAAGGGGAATGCCTGTCAAGCTGATGCCCCTGTGCATTATTAGGGATGATCTGGCAGATGCTGTGTGGGAAAAACCACCTCAGCTAATAGAACTTGGGGGGGGGTGTCAGCTAAGGCTACAGGAAAGTGTGGGAGCCCAAATAGACTCAGTAAAACATAATAATAATAGTAATTAGAGATTTTCACAGATTAATCTGTTATGTATTTGTAAAACAATAAGGTTTTTTTACCTAGTCCATGAGACAAATGAGTTCAAATTAACATTGCTGCAGACATTGGTAAATTATGTTCATCCAACCAACTTACAGAAATGTATTTGTGGGTTTTGGTCCTGGGCTGACATCCTTCCAGGGACATTGCTTTCAGTTCCAAGGAGCTGAGAGTGTAACCTGGTGCTGTGGTAACACCAATGTGCCAAAAGTGCCCCTGGGAGGGCTCTGGGAAGAACAGTCTCCCTCCTGGGGCCTGAGAGGGTTTGTCACAACAGCAAACTGTCTTGCAGGAGTTCCCAAGTTGTAGCTCCTTCTTCCCCAAAAAGGGAGAAGAAGGCCAGACGGGAACAAAGGCCATGACCCAGGCTCTGAAGGTTAGCCAGTGCCACCCCAGGAAGTAGAGAGAGTTAGCAAGGAGGGTCAACCAGCTGAGATGCATCCTGGGCAGGCTGAGTTCATGGGGACACCCAGTCCCAAATGAAGCTGAAGGCAGCAGCAATGGCTTAGTGATAAGATTCGCACATGTATAGACTGCAGTGCATTTCCAGACTCTGAAAAAGAACCAGTTGTGTTTTTGTTTTTGGTTTTGGTTTTGTTTTTTTTTTTTTTTTTTTTTTAATAATAGGAGTTTCCTTGAACTCATATTCAAGGACCAGGTCAGGTCATGCTTGATCAGTTTTGATTGAAGTATCATCCAAGTAAAAATTGATTTTCATGGGTCAGGAGATGCTCTTCAGAATCTGGCTCCTTGCTTGAAATGTGAGTGTTTGATTTATTTGTAAGTGTCCTAAAAACTCAAGAGGTTGTGACAGAGCTAAGGGGAAAGTCCCTCAGCTGACCTCTGCACTTGCAAAGCCATCATAGACAAAATTGATATTGGCTTAAGGGAGCTGTACATTAGTGAAATGTAACGTCAGTTCAGATTTCATCACGTCCTGCCATAAAGAAATCAATAAGTTACTCAGCTCAAATAAAAAAATAATAAACACACTCTCCCCCCCCAAAAATCCCCCAAAAAACAACAGCAGAAATCTGTTCAGACATGAGCCATGTGGAAAGGGGAGGATATAATACAGATATTGGCTGCTTTAAATCTCTAGAACAGCTTCACATTTCTATTTCTGCAGTTGTTGTCTCTGCATTTTGCTCCTTTTGGAATAGCAATTACAACATATCTAGTAAGAATTCATGACAGCTTGGGACCTCGCTTTAAAGATAGTTGTGGGTTTTTTTTTTATCAAGGAGGCAAGAAAAAGACATTAATACAACTTCAGATTTCTGCCAAATCTCAGGAGAGATCCAAGCTATTAATAGAGATATGTGCATAAGACGTGATACACTGGCCTGATTCTGTTATCAGAAGGGCTTGTAGTGATACCTGTAGCTGTCTAACACTCTCCATTCCATACCTTATTTTTTATCTTGTAAAAAGTCTACTGTTGAAACAGAAATTTCAATTCCAAATGGTTGCTCTTTGGGGGAGGAAGGAGGCAGAGGAGGGCTCAGCAAGGATAGTCTGGTGGCTTATAAAAATCAAGATACCCACTAATGAGACTGTGTTAAACTCAGAGAGCCTGCCACTGCCCAGCAGGAGTGTTGCAGTATTTCTGCCTTCGAGCACAAGAGCTGAGCAGTACCAGTGAGACATTCAGAGTGTGTCCCATGTTGTCCTACCTGGCTGAGGCAGATGTTATAAGTGAGCACCAGCTGGCAGACAAATGCCAGGGACCTCTCCTCTGCTCTGAGCTTGCTTTTGAGTTCAGATAGCTGTGCTCCACACCGCTGTGAAGTGACTTGTGTAACAACCCTCCTTAGTGAGGTGGCATCGAGTGCCTGGGGATGTCCTGCTTACTCCCCTTGGCCATGTGGTTGGATATCTCCATGCTTAGCCTCGTCCCTCAGGCTGATGTACTGCCCAAGGAGAGTCAGTGCTGTGACAGGAGGCATCAGATGCAATGAAATACCTGACATGAGTATTTGTTTTCCTATCCAGAGTCCAGAAGTCGAGGATTCTGTTAAAAAAATCAAATACCTCAGTCAAAAGGTCAATCAAAGCAGGGGAAGGAGAGGAAAGTTTGCATCTTGCCATAGGAATACTGTGTAATTTGCTCATCTCAGATCTCTAGTCCCTTTGTGCTGCTCACTTGGCTGAAGTGAGTAGAAAAATGCAAAAGCTTCCAATGAAGCTAAACGGGGTTTAATTGTTTTTTGTTTCCCCTTTATGTAATTTCAAGGCTGGACTGTTTTAACAAGCCCTGGAAGCTCTGAGTAGTTACTCTGTCAGCAATTTTTTTTTCCCATTTGAAGTCACACCTGTGAAAAATCAGATGCCTTTTATGTATTGAGATGTAAAATGACAAGTTCCAGGAACAGAGTAGTGGTGCCTGAAACAGCAGCTTTGTGGGGATTCTAAACAGACACGTGTTTAGAACCTACACGTGGGGTCAAGCTAGTTTTAAAAATTAATATAGTGGGGGGGGTTCCATCAGAGGAGCTGAAAGCTGTCAACCTATGAGCTCCCACTTTTAGGCTGAGATGTAAGAGACACAAAGCCTATGACATGTGGGCCCTGCAGAGCAGAGCACACAGCACCACCACAGGAGGCCCTGTGGCAAGAGCAAACAGAGACTGTGCTCATACCTGTGGAAAACTCCATGTGAATCTGCAGGAGCAGAACAGGCAAAATAAATCCCTCCTCTGTCTCCTTCTCAGCAGAGTTATGTCAGTGTTTCATAAGCTGACAGAGTTGCTATTTGACCAGGGTACTGAGCCTCAGACCTCACTGCTTGCCATATCTTACTGTTAATTGAGAAATCCCTGCTCCAGACCAATGCTACAGAGCCTGGAAGGTCTTGGGAGCCTCTGAGAATAGCCTCAACAATTAGGAAAGTAGAATTGCTTAATTAAATTCCCTTCTGTGTTTTTTAAATAGTAGGGAACCAAGCCAAGATAATCCCCTTCCTCAGAAAAGCAGCTTTGGGTGGGATTCCTCTCTTCTAAGAGCCAACTTAATTTTCACATTCCCCACAACAGATTGTTTTATGAAAGGAGTCTTCCTCTACCATTTATCCAGCATTCTCATAGCTCTATTTCTCTCTGCTCCAGCATTTCTGACTCTGCCTTCTCTAGTTTCCAGGGGGGAGGTTTTCCACTTTATTTTCTGGCAGTGGTGCTGATTTCAGAAAACACTTATTATCTCCCTAACCTCAGACAGCCAATTTCCCGGGATATTTCTCCCCATCCTTTTGAGAAGGTGCTTATGCAATTACAGACAGCAGAGTTGGTATTTCAGTGTGTGCTCCACAACCTGCCTCTCACATACCATGAGCTCCCCTTAACTGCAGCCTCGACCATAGCTCAGCTAGATTATCTGCAATGACTAAAAATGGAGATTTTCCAAGCCCAATTTTCCAGCTGCCCTTTGAGGGATATAGGACTCCTTGCCACCTTCCTTTGAGAGGTCAGTGTCTACTGTGCTGATAACAGAAGATTTTCCAGAGCAGAAACATAGTGAAACAACTTTGACCTGATACTGTCAGTGAAAGATCCAGTGTAACTTCTATTGGATTTATTATCAGGAAGGGCAGTAATTCATTAAGGCAAGAACATAAATTCCACATGAAGGGGAAAGAAAATCACCTGTATCTCTGTGTGACAAAAATCTACTCTTTTCTTCCAAGAAGGCAGGTGCAGTCACTTCATGGGGGATCTCTGGGCATCTCTGGGTATCCACTTTCTCCCCTCCCAAACCTTTGCAGCCCCCCAGCTGGTAATTCACAAACAGGCTTACAGGAAAATAGGAGAGGTATTGCCCTTTCTTGTTATTACCATCTGCAGTTAGGACATTTTGTTCTGTATATTATCCCACAGAACATATACCAAGGCTTTTTTTCCTCCCTTCTTTTCTCTTTCTCAATTTTTTAAAAGTTTCTGGAGAGGTAGGTGTGGGGAATAGGGTCCCCAGACAGGCTCATATTTTCTGACCCCACTGGAGCATTTCAGCATAGGAATGGCTGCTAGGACTTTACTGCCCATTTTCCACAGGTGTTCATTTGGGGGGATGTGGATTTTTCAGTGCTTGTTCTCCTGCCTTCCCTGTCTGGCAGCAAGGTATCACCTGTCATCTCTCTGTCTCTCCATCACATGATGTCTCTGTTACTTGATCTCCATGTGTCTCATGAATATTTTAGGCACTGTAGAGCGGGGAGGCTTTGTAAAATTTCCGGGTACTTCACAGGAACAAAACTGTACTCTTTCCCATGTGCTTCTGCAATAGATCTTGCTCCTGCCTGAAGGGAATGCTGGATGTGCACTTGCCCCATCCCATCAGCTCGAGAGCTCTCAAGTCACAGGTGGTTAAATAAATGCGCTGCTCTTACATGTACCTCAGCCAGGCTGCTTGTCACCACAGCACAGGATCCTAACAAACCCCAGGCAGTCACAAATCCCTCTTTTGATCATCAGGCAGACAGAGGAAAGCTCTCCTGTGACACGTTGTAAGAGTCATCCCTGTCCTTCCCAGTAACAGTAAAGGAACAGCTGGAAAAACTGCAGAGATGGAGGGAATGGCAGCCCCAGCTGTCTGCACCTGGAGATGTGTTGCTTTCCCACACAGCGTGGCCATCAGTGACATCATCCCTGTAAAACCAGCAGTGAAGGAAGGGCTGGAGGTGACCCACACAGGCACATCAGTGAAGCTTCTCTGCATCAGAAGATCCACATCAGCCAACGGTCAGAGCTCCTTCCAATTCACAAATTCATCAAATTTCATCATTTTTTCCCATTTAAAGGGAGAGAATTGTGCAAACAAGAGGCAGGGTGCCCTTTTGTTCACTCCTCTTTCATTGAAGTAGCAATTCCTATTCTCTTTAAATTGCCAAGCAGCCTGCATGGAGAGGAACCCACACATAAATAGTGCTGTGCAGAAGGGGAAACAATATGAAAGGGAAAATTCTACAGGTCAAGTTTGCCTTATTTCAAATGGGAATAGCTCTAGCACGTGTCGACTATGAAAAATGTGATGCATGTAAGCAGTGCAATTTTTGAGTCATATTTACTCCTGAATGTGTTTGTACATTGGTAGACTTCTTTGGAAAGTTTATTTTAGTGGATATACCAGTAACGTGTTTCAAACTCCTTTATTCCTATGTTAATGAAAGGACAAACATTTCACTGCCTTTTAAGGAAGCATCACCAGCTTCTCATTGTTTTTTTCACGAGAAATGCTATTTTCCACACATGGAGACTACTTCGTAGTCATGGAGAAATTAATTTCTGTTATGAAAACCTGATGAGGTGGAGGAAGGGGAAGTCCTTGCCCTAGCTGAAAAGCTACTCCTCAGACTTCATGAGTGGCACAAAACACCACATAAGAAAATGTGGGAATTCAAGGGAAAGTGTAACACAGACAGGGAAGTAAAATTCCTGTGTGTAATGAGGACAAACACAGGGAAGTAAGAGACAAAGCCAGTGTTACATGAGGAAGACCACAGGTCCTGCACGCAGGGAGTACAGGAACAACTCATTGCTGTCATTTACCTAATACAGTTATATTTGACAAAAAGCTGGGATTTTGTGAACAAAATACTGCATATGCTGTTTGCTATTGAATGTATCAGCACACTGCACATCACCGTGGCAGATGACAGACCCCTCTGGGGACAGTGGAGTTTGTTGATTTGCCTTCTAAACACTACAGAAACAAAATCCACCAGTTTGGCATCGGGATTCACAGGATGTTTAAAGTTGTGGTCTATAAGCTCAAAATAAGTGTTCATGGTCTGTTGGATTTGATTTATGGCTTATAAATGTGATTCTGCTGACCTAAATACGTACTACTTATTTGTAGTTTTCCTTCTGTTAAGAACGGTAAGAAATAAGAAGTTCACTCCTGCTTTTGCAAGAGTCAGCTGAAAGCAACGATGGTGGAAGAGACAGACATTGTTCTCTAGTTACAAGAAGCCCTTTTCCTCCTGCCTCCCCAATGCTTGGAGAAAAGGCAGGGAAAGCCAGTGTCACGGGAGGTTCATCCTTTGCTGAGCCCCTTCCTGCCTCAGCGGGAGGAAGGAGGGAGCAGAGCAGCTGCAAACTACCCCCTCCACGGGGCCCTGACGGTGTGTCCTGTGTCTGAGCACCCCCAAAACCTGCGCCACACTTCCAACTACAGCCTGCTGTCCTCCAGCTGTACTAATGCACAAATAGCTCTGTGCTACACATAACTGTAGTCAAAAATGGAGACTGATTCAGGCAAACCAGTGGGATTTGAGATTTTTGTTAAAAAAAGAGCCCATAATGACGGGCATTAATCTGTTCTCAGTGCCTCTCAAGTGCTTGAGTCTGAACAGTCTGAGGAGGATTTTTTATTTACTGCTTTATCGCTGAAATCAGGCTGTTGGAAACGAACCTCCCACTTGCAGAGCTATGGCTTTCACAGGTTCCTAAGCAAGCTGGAGTCCTCTGCACAGTGAAGCTGCAGCTCTTCCTCAGACCATGACCTTTATTGAGCTTGAATTCATTTCAGGAAGGCCTGAATCAATTATCATTACTTTAGAAGAAATAAGCATGGGCTTACTTCAACAGGATTTTAGCTTTTCAAAAAAACCCACATAGCAAAGAGGTGGTTTGGTGGTCAACCGATCCATGTGCACAGTGGGTTATGCCTGAGTGCCTCATTACAATTTCCCCCACTATCTGTTTAAATTTGCAGGGTGGATCCTGTTTAGCACCATCTAAATGGCAGTGCCCTTCAGCTTGATAGGAACTGTGAAATGTCCAACTGCAGCAATAAAAACTGCCCAGAAAGCACCAACACAGCTGCACAAAGCTGGTAGTGTGAGGGGCAGTGAAGTCCAAACTAGGCAGGTGAGATGGAGCAGGTCTGTACAGGGGATATACAGGGGGAAACAAAATATAAAGAAGGCCTGTATATAAAAGTTGCTGACAAAAAACTAATGCTTTGTTTGGGGAAAGTGTGGGGCTGGCAGGCTCTGCTCTGTTCTCCTCTCCTCAGGTGATCTTCCTGCAGGCAGTGAAGCAGAAATGTATTTGGCCAGAAACAGAAGGCTGTGTATGCAGTCAAACTCACCAGGTGTCCGAAAAAATGCTTCACATAATAGAGACTGCTGATTGAATACAGAGTCACATATTGTTAAAAGCAAAATTACTAAAGTGGCGAACTGAATACACCATATTTTTTTTGCCAGTCACAGCACAATGGGTGAAAATATAGCTGATGAGTGCCTTTTCTGTCGTTATTGCATGGTGTTCTTCCTTTTATCTGTGGATGAGGTCTCTGTATTTCACCCTAACAACTCTCCAGGGCATTGATCTGCTGCTCTTAAATCCAGTCCTTACTACAATTAGGTTTGCACAGTGAATCCATGTGGCTGCAAGTACAGAACACTGAGGAGCTTTTAGCTGACCCAGCCTATCAAACTTAGTAATAGCCTGTTTGAGAAGAGAGAATCGTCAGGAAATGGCAAAAAGTGTCTGTAAGCAGAAGAGAAATGGCAAAAAAGGAAGAATTCTGTAATGGCCGTAATGGGGTAGGTACACCCTTACCCAGGTCGTTGTTTGCCAACAATTCCCCCATCCCCTGTACTCACTAAGCTCCTCTGCTAATAGGCTCCAATTTCTCATGCGCCATAGCACCTAATTACATGCAGAAATGGGACTTATGTCCCACTCTCCTTATCAGTATTTCTTACTTAGTGGATGCCATTGCTGCTGTCTTCTGTGGTTTTCCCTGTATGTTCAATAAAGAGCTCTGATAACTGGGTTGGGGCTATGAAAATTAGCAGGCACTGGAAATTAGGTATTTCAGCCCCTACACCTCTTATGAAACCACTCCTAATGCATCCATCTTTTGTATTAAATGTATAGCCTATAGACAAACAGGGTCTTCAGTGTAACACAGAGAAAACTGCAGGATGTTTCATGAGGCTATTACAGGAAAAGAACTGAAGAAAAGCAAAGCCCCCTGAGCCAGAGTACCAATGCTAATTTATACTGATCAATATCTAATGTGACTAGTCTGCAGTGGAAAGCTGTCCTGAATCAGGCTGTGGCAGTTTGTGGGCAAATCTTTCCTGGCTCTGTTTCTTTCCTGGGTCATCACTACTGGAATGAGAACACATGCCAGCTGCAAGCATGTCGGAAAACATAATATACAGATAAAAATACAGCAGCCTTTTGGTTAGAAGCTCAAGTTGCTCTGTCACCTAAAATTACAATAAGATCAAATTTCTTTCAAAAAGATGTCACGCTGTCAAAATGAAAACCTAAAGGGTTTATTGTTTCTGTTGAAATTTCACTTTGAGGAAACAGAAGAATAAATGGATTTTTTTTTTTAAGTTATCATCACAACATGCTATTTTAACTAAGAACAAAGATTTGGGATATTTTTAACTTTTGTTTGATTGAAAATTTTAGTTGGGCCATGCTGTGGCAATGTCCCATTGGTGTGTGTTGAAACGTTGGAGACAATCTTACCCTGGGGCACAACTATAAAGAGAAGAACTGCACCAGCAAAGCAGCCTTTCCTTCACACCTGTGTTTAGTATTTATCACAGTGAAGGTCATGGCAGTGGTGCCCCATTTTGAGCGATTATTTTGTTACTATCTGGGTTAAACTGAAATAGGACACTCTTCATTTGAAAGAAACCTCCCTATGGACATACCTACCACAGTAATGAGATGAGAACTCAAACTAAATGAGTTATTTTGCTTCCAGATCATGTGTAGGCAGGTCTTATTCCTATGAAGTGTTCCTATGCACTAAAAAAAGCTAAAAAATTTAAGGATTGATCCTTCTTCCATAGAAACTAGTCTCTGCTTTGTAACGGGTTTAAATCTAGCAAGATTTATGAGTTAAAAAACTGTTTTTAGAGAGGAGATAGAGGACCTAGAGGAACTTAAGACTCTGTTTTTTATGTACAGATATTACCTATGTCTGTATCTACTATGGGTTGCAGCTGTTTCTGTATTTCTGTATCATACTGCTATCAGCTTATAAGAACATGCTCCATTTGCAGTGGTAATGAACTAATTAAAAACTAAAATCAGCCAGCTTTCTTTTAAAACAAATCAATTTAATTTAAAATTTTAAAGTATACTAGCACTCTCCAGATATTGAAATTGCACTCTTTTGTGTTCTTAATACATTTCAACAAGATCAAGTAGTAGCAACAAAATATTCCATTTCCATGGAAATCAGTGTATTTTTCTTTGCCTCTAATCAGACCACTTTGCTGAAAGCGAAACTGTTTATTTTTAACCTCTCAGAAGATGAAAGCTTCTCGTGCCGTTTATGTCAGGCATGTAGCTGTTCCTCTCTGCTTCATTAGGTCTTTTGGCTTCAACTTCACTTGCAACTGAGAGCTGGGCAGTGGGACAGATGTGTAGAGGATGCTGATGCTTCTGCCCACCTGCCTTTGCTCTGCTGGCAGTTTCCAGCCCACTGCAATGGGAATCAGCATGAAAAACGGGAGACATGGATATAGGCCTGGTTCCTGTGGCTGCAGGTTGGCACAGTGAGAAGTGTCAGGATCTAGGGGGGAAAAAAGCAAGGGGTGCTCAAAGAACTGGGGTATGTTGTGCATGTGCATGAAATAAAACTCCTTGTCTTCTCATTAGTCCAAAAAGACAGGATGGGGATAGGACACGTCACATCAGATAGCACAGATGACACTTTACCATGTAGAGGCTGCAGCAGTTCCTCCTGCAGCACTCATGTCCTGCACAGCTCAGTTTAACAGTTACCATTGCAAATGCAGCAGAGACAGTGAGAAATAGGTGGGTACACGGAGCCAAACCTGCTTCCTGACAGTCCTGGTCTGAATCACCTCGTGGTGCTTGTGCTCATATACCATGGTTGGTGATGAAGGGTCAGATGCTGGGAAACCTCTCGTGCAAGTGCCACTTCTGTTCTCATGACCAGCTCTGATCATAGAGATTATTATGTGTACCTCTGTGGCTCTGGGGAAAAAAATGGCATCAATAGGAGAGCCGGGGCCAATGCACATTTCAGCATGGTTAAAGCTCTGCTTGCACCATGCTTGTAGGTAGGTCACTTATTTTTATTTTTTAAAAAAATAAACTGCTGACTTAAAGCCTTGTACTAAACCAGAAGCCATTACAGTTAATTGTATTGGGTGGGTTTGGTTGGGTTGTTTCAGAAGTTCAGCTGCTGTAACCAAGCGGATATTTATTTGCCCTGATGGAAGAGCACGGGGCAGCAGATAAAGCACAGTTCCATCACATGGCAGAGGTACAGCTCTGCATTTGAATGAAAAGGTGCTTCTTGAATTTAGAGGTACTCGCATTTGGCATTCCTATCTCCTCTGTGCAGACTCAGCATTACATTGAGGCACTTTGCTGGTGACTAAGGCAAGAAAAAGCTAATGTAGAAAACGGATTCAGGTGGGGAAAGGAGCCCTCAGAATGGCCAGAGGGAAGTGATTGGTGGGTGACGGCATAAATAGGGCATACCTACTTATGGAGCAGGAGGGTCAGTGAGGATTACTGATGATGCCTACACTCACTACCAAGGTCTCCCCTTCAGGGTAGGTGTGTTCACTTGGTACTTGTGAGCAGGGCAGCAGTGCCTGGCTGGTGTGTCTTGGGGATGTATTTCCGCTCTTTCAGGTTTCTTGGTGACATCTGAAGTTGGTGGTGTTTACACACCTACAGGCTGAGCTCACCAGCTTCCCTGCTGACAAAATATGCCCAATGGATTGTATCAAGATTGGGTGTATCAATCTGATAAGACTAATTTATTGGGTTTTTTTCTTTTTAATTCTTGAACTCATAGAGTTTAACTTATTGCTGTGTGTTTGACCTTGATCTTGTTGAAGGTGGTGTACCTGAAAATAGTTCAAAATTAGCCATAGCGCTTTTGCTTTCTTTGTCTCATGTTTTTATTTGCTTTACAGTGTAGAAGCTGTAGCAGGGTTCAGGTACAACATGGGGCCTGAGCCTCCAAGGGCAGGAAGAGATATCAGCTCGCCAATGTAATGATCTGAGCAGTTCCCCCTAATTACTCTTGGTTTGCACAGCAGAGATGCATAGATGTTATTTACCTCTACCGATGACACACAGGAGGGAACGAGCTCCTGCTCCCTCTTTAATAGCTCGATGATTCTGCACAGAAAACAACAGCAACAGCAGTAATATTGTCTCCCTGCCAGTAAGGTCAGTAGCTGCAACTCTAGATTCACCGGGGAAAATGTGCAGGAAAATACCTCTTTTGTGAGGTCACTCTTCACCCTCGAAGTGGAATTGAACTGCCTGTAAAGGGTCTCTGATCAACAGGAAGGGAGAGAAGCTCTGTTGTGGTACCAAAAAATGTACTCCAACCTTTTCACCATGTACTTAAGTAGCACCGTGGTTGAACTGAGGAGAAAGGAGCATGAGGATATCCTGACCTGATATGAAATAACTTTTTTTTTGTTAGCATTCAGATAAGCTTTTAATTAAGGTTTTCAGTTATTACCTATTGGTCTTTGATATTTACCTACGGTCTCTTTTTTATTATTTTTTTGATTGATCTGATCTTGTGAGATAAGAATTAAATGCAGAATTAATCTTAAGTTAGCTGAAACTGAATAGTTCAGTTAATGAATGATTCGCTGACAATACTAATTGCCAGGGTTGCTGATACACTCCAGGAACCACTGCAAGATAAACTGGTATTTATAACAGGTGTCTGAAGCTGGCAGATGTTTAGGGAGAAGAAGTAGATAAGCAGGATTAGGGAATTTCAGAAGAAGTTAACCTTTTTCCTTTCTGGGCCACACAGGCCTCGCCTGAGGCATCATTGCTGGAAAAATGAGGCCATTGTAAGATTTGTTGGCTCAGTGCAGCTTTTATTTAGTGACAATCACAAAAGGTAATTGTGTGAGCATGTGCAGCCTGGAGTGTTTAATTGCCTCTGAGCCAGGGCTCCTGTGCTTATGTGGGGAAGCACTTGCCCTGATGTATTAAGTAGTATCTTTCCTAATACATATATAACACTCCGAGGATACAGCAGGAACAAGACTGCAGCATAATGATTGTGTGTGCAAGGGAAGGGGCAGTTCGATTCTCACTTTTATCCCTACACAAAACATCTCCTGGGACCATCATTTCTGCTTACTCCATCCTGTGGAGCAGCAGCAAAACAAGGACCTACGTGCCTGCCAGAAGGTGCAAGTCAGCCAGGACCAGGAAGAAAAGGGAGTGGGAGGAATGTATGTGTGTGAGGACAGAAGTTTCAGTTGTTTCAAATGCAGGTGACTTCCCTTAAAAAAAAAAAATCAAAAACCACAACTTCTTTTATTCCTGTCTGTTTTCCCTAGGGAGAGTTATCTTTTCTTTCTGAGTTTTCCTCCTTCACAAGCCCATGTTAGGTTTTTCTTGGCACAGAGAGAAGAGGAAAAAAAGAAAGTATATAGGAGGAAATGAGGGAGAAATGAATAAGCACAACCTGAAAAAGCATTTAATTTCTTTATCAGCACCTAAAGAGCAGGAAATGGGTTCAAAATAACTTTTATAATATATGTCATTCGAAGTAATTTTTAAAAAATGCAAATCAGCTCAAGCAATTGCTTCTGTTTGTCACATGGGTGAGTAACAATGAGATGGTAAAAACTGGCTGCTACCATAATCTTTTAAAAAAAGTGATTTTTTTGGTCACATCACTTTTTGCTGTTATACAGCTTCTGGCTTTCACATTGTGATGCCGAATACCAGCTCTACTGTGGCTTTCTGCACTTTGAGTTTAGAAATGTGTTGCTAGATTAGATGGGGATCTGAGCAGCCTAGTCTGGTGGAAGGTGTCCTTGCCCATAGCATGGGGCTTGTAACTACAGGACCTTTAAAGTCTTTTCCAACCCAAACCACTCTGTCTGATTCAAGTGTTTGCCCTTGGATACTGAGCCAGGGAGCAACAAGGGCTGCCTAACCCTATAAGGAAACAGTACCTGTTGATAGAGGCAGCCAAACCATCACTCAGCATCCTTGCCCTGTAAGGAAAAAGCAGAAAATGGCCGGGGGTTAATGTGGTTTGGGATATTTTTTCTCCACAAGACTGTGGTGAGGATGGGAACAGGTTGGGATGCTCAGGGTGAGCTTCATCTGCCATAGCCTGGCCAGGAGGGAGAAACTGGGACCCTGCTCAAAGAAAAAGAGAAGCTCAGCCAGGAAGGCGTCTGTCTCCTAATGCATTTCGGGGGGGGGATGGGAAAGCATGCCATCCCAATAATCAGGGGGGATCTGGTTTAAAGGCTAAAATGAAAAGCTACGTATTTGTCCCCATCTGGTGTGTGGGAGACCCGGGTTCAATTCCCGCCAGGGAGACAGTGTTAAGAGTTGGACTCGATGATCCTTGTGGGTCCCTTCCAACTCAGAATATTCTGTGATTCTGTGATTCTGTATTGCACAAGGGGCAGAGTCTCAATTTTCCTGTGACATGCAGGATTCATTTCTGGGCTTTGCAGTTTATGAGATAATGGACTGTGTGGCTGTTCCTCATCTCTGTGACTAACAGCTCATTTTTGGCACACATCCTGGAACTCAAAGCAGTGTAATTTTTATTTCTGGATATCACAACTAATTATACTATTACAACTAGCTGTAATATTACATCTAACATTATTCATCTTAGCCTTGGTTGTCCTTTCCCTTTTACAAATCCTACTCCTGCACAGATTAAATTTTGAGGTTATTAACACTTTGATTATGGTTTAGTCATATTAAATTATCCCTTGCTAGGAAGGTTGTCCTGTCAGCCACTATGATACCTACAATTAATTGAAAAGATAACTGGTTGTTTAATGCAAAACCTGAGCCTGAGTAGGATAGCAACCCCAAGGGAGCCTGGTGCAGGCTCAGGTGTGTCCTTCCTTGCAAAAAGGCTGGAGACAAAATGGAGGTAGCCTGTAAGTGGGAACAGGATTTACACAGGTAACAAAGTTGGGTGGCTATGTGCTGAAGCATAATTAGGTTTTTTAAGGTCTCTTGGTGACATAGGAGAGAGAAATATGAAAAAGAGGGAATTGAGTTACTATCAGATATTTTGCTTAAAACTATGTTCCCATTCCTACATGTTCAAAAGGCTTCTGGGAAACCTCGCATCTCCAGGGAAGAAAAATAATGTTTTCTGAGAGCTTCAGCTGTGACATAGGATACCAGTGCCCACCGATGTGTGTGGCCTTTCAGGCTGCTGTTTACTGCGGGATCTCTGAGGGTTGTGTACCACAGAGCCTCCTATTACCAGCAGAAGGGCTTTGGGGTAGTTTCCGAATACATCTCATCCCTGTATTGAACAGCCCCGGGGGAGCAGCTCCATGGATAACTGCCTTTTTGGCAGCTGTTGCCCATGGCTGGAAGCTGCCCTGGAAGGGCTGTTTGCCATAGGCACGGTGTGAACTGTGCCTGCCTTGTTTATCTCCCCCCATACCGGGATAGACAAAGAATTATGGTTTTCTTTCCCATAATTATTGATAGAGTGGCTGGTAAATGCTGCCTTGCCTTCTCACCAGTATCAAAGGTTACCTTGTTAACAAGGCAGTTTTCAGATACCACCAGTGCTCCCTTTGGGGGTGAGCGGGTGTCTTTTAATAGTTGTTTGATGCTGTTCACATGGGCAGGCAGCAGGATAACAAGGCAAATGATTGTCTGCTTTGCTGATCAGTGTCTGTAATAACCACTCATTTGGTGCTGCACGTTCAATTCCTGACAAACCAAAAGGCATTTGCCATTTGGGCTGATGCTATTTTTACCCCTGACATACACCAGTTGGGTATAGTTTTGTTGCACCTAATTGCAAGTGATCTTTGATTATTTTTTTCCCTGATGTCTCCAGAGGCATACCTTTTGGAGTGCCGGCAGTAGGCAATAACATTTGGGAATGCCAATTAAGGCTTATTTATGTGATGATTGAGCTGCCTGAGAGCTCGGTGCCCACCAGAAAGCATTGTGGCCTTAGACAATGGGAATTTTCTTGCCTGCCTACATCTGATGAAGAAGGATGTTGCATGATTATGACCTTTGCTCTTTGTAGTTAAACACTTCAGCTCATTTGTTTGCACCTGCAAAAAGTAGTGTGTCCATCCTTACATGGAGGCTGAAGCACTTTTATGTGGATTTTGTCTGTGCTAATTTATGTTATTGTGCTTGCAGTACAAAAAAGAAATGACAAGTAGCTGTAAAAGAAGAAACATAATTTTGTTTTACTAATCTTGGAAATGTAATACATAGTAAACTTAGGTTTATAGTAAATACTAAAATAGTAAATATAGGTGCATAGGTAAAAAATGCTGACTTATTGGTTAGTTCCACTAAACCAAACTGGGCAGAATTGTTCTGTGGCATGGGTGTTTTTTGTTCATTGGTGGTTTTTTACTATTTGAGCATTGGTGCAATTTTATTTGACTGTAAAAGGGGGTAGGACTTAAGGCTGTGTTTCCAACACTAAATATCCTGTATTTTGGATATAGGCTCTGCTATTCCACCCCAACAGAATCACAGAATCACACAGAATCNGAATGCATTGCAGACCTTTCCAAATTGTGCAATCCTTGCAGGTAGCTGGGGAATGGCTTCCACTGCTGATGGGGTGAAAGCTTCCCTCTGCTCTCCTTCCTGCGTGGTGGACCCAGAACTCACCAGCTCATCAGTTTCTTCCCTTCTTCTCATATTCTTATTAGTTGCTGCTGATGCCTTGAGGTGGTTTTCCTTATTTTAGTGTCAGTATTCTAGTCTGACTTGAGCTGCAATATTAAATGTACAAGTGAAGTCTTTCATAAGAGAAATAGATAAATGTTTACATTCCTTTAGGAGATAGGAAGGGTAGCAAGGCAAAACAGATAGTTAGTGCACCTGCGACAATTCAAGGAGGAGCCAACTTGGGGGAAAGGCTGGGGTTTGGGGGTTAGGAGGATTTTGGTTGGATATTTGGGGTACACAAGGGTCAGATGGATCTGGGGTTGGATTTCCTAGGGGTGTAGTTTCAGGAGGTTGTAAATGTGGCTGGATATTTTTTTCTCTTTTGGACCTCTGGGCAACCATTAAAGTACCTCCACCTTCCCTTAACGTCTATTATCTTTGTTTGGAATTAGTTTGTTTTTCCTTTCTCTCCCTGAATTTAGGCAACACTACTGCTTCCAGAAATAATCCTGAATTTAGTTTGAGTTACCCTCTCCTGTGTGGCAGGAGGGCAGACCAAGCCTCTGCTCTTGAAGGCTGGGAGAAACCATTGGCCACACAGCACAAGACTAAGTGAGACTTTTAGTCCTGAGGGATTCAGCCTGATGTATATGAAGCTCACAGGTTCTATAAATAAGCAGAGTGCATATGTTAGGGCACAGAAGTAGGAGGACAATGTCACAAGGGATTTAGCGCTTGCCTGAGAAGCAGTCACTTTAGATGAAAGCTTTGTGGCCAGGCTTTTCCACAGAGCTCACTCGTGTGATTGAGGTCAGCCCTCATTTAGCCACTAAAATTAGCAGTGGGGCTTCTAGGCCAGCTGAGTATTTTGGGGGCTAAACAGCTTTGACAGTCTGGCCAAAGACATCCCAGAAAATGTTGCTGAGTGCTAAGAACAACAAAAATCCATTGATTATGGAGTTTCTCCAACCAGAGTGGACCTCCTCTAGAAACATGTCCCTGTTGAGACCTTGAAAATCTGCTTCTGTATTGCACACAGGTGGTAGAGACTTGGAGATAAGTACAGAGACATAATACCTATACATGGCTGGAGAACTGCTGGAGCTGTGGCTGCTTGAGCTGCTGTACACACAGGTGATGTAAAATTGGATGAAACCAGTCAATGTTGTAGAACAGTTCCCAGCCATAAAACCCCACTGCATCCTTTAGTTTTCCCCAGGAGTGGCCGGGGTGACATTAAAAACAAACAATAAAACCCTATAACAATCCCAAACAAACCAAAAAACCACAATAGAATAGCAACCTTTCTTCTTCTCACTCCTGCTTTTGTTGTTGTCTTTTCTTCTGCTTTTAGTTTTAAAAGCCTGAAACTTTCCCTACAGTGAATTGAGCGGAATGTATTTTGGAAGACAATAAGGATTTCATGAGACTGGAGCAGGATCTAATAAGGAAAGGACTAATTGTGTTATGGCAAGAACCAAATGATAATGTTTCACTTATTATTAAAATTTACCGTGAACACGAAGAGGAAACAGCTGGAATTAATATTGCCTTGCTTGCATTTTGATTTCTTGAAGTCAAATGGAACAAGAAATGTTTGATCAGAAACAAGAAATTTAAATACTATTTTTTAAATTTTTCATGTAAAATACTTTTATGGATATTTCATGTAATGGATTAAATGTTTTCCATGTCCTGTGGAAAGCTGGTGCTTTAGAAAATACCTAAATGCTTTCACTTGAACTGTGTTATATACTTAAATGTAGAAATCCCAGAATGTTTCAATTCAGAGGGCAGAAAGGGCCCTGAAAGGCTATTCACTATATCTGCAGGTTCATTAATCACTTATGAAAAGGAGTTTACTTTTTTTTCATGGGCTAGAAGATAAATTTTTAATTAAGACAAATGAAGAAAGAGTGATTCTATAGCTTGCTTTATGACAGTAATGGAAAGTCAGAGCTTTATTTCAAGTGTATACCCACCATCTGTTGGGAGCTGCAGCCGGCAGTGAGTGATAAGGCCATGGCCTTTGATCATGCCTCAAAATTAAACCTCACTGAACATCCTCCCTGGGTGAAATTCAGCCCTTGGACATGCAGGTATTTCTTTTTAAAGACATGTATCTGAGAGCTAAACATAGCTATAGGAGTCCAGGCCAAACAAATCTGATCAGGGTATAAAAGCACATTTTCACTGGTTATATGTAGGGAGTGCTATTGTAGCAGTGAATTAAGTCCTACAGAGCTCTCATGAAAATTATCTTTATGGAAAGTATTAAATTGGGTTTGGCCATCTTGGGTCATTTTATTGTTATTATATCTTTGTCAGCAATCACCCAGAACAAAGTTTTCAGACTTTCCAGGAAATTAACTGGAGATCAGCTACTGTGCTGTCTCCCAAATTTATGGCTCTGCAACAAACTATGGATCCAGACATACAGTGATAAATTATCTCTCCTGTCTTCTAGCCCATCAAATTAAAATCTGTTTCCTTGGGAGGAGGCGAAATGAAATTGGTGCATTACAAACAAATTTATTAAAGGGTGTGTTCAATCTTTCATGAAGCATCACCAGTACTTAGCAGGGAATGAGATTGTTTTTATTTTTTTTTTTTCACGGAGTATGAATGTATCTGAGAAACTTAATAAAAGGACCAGCATGAAGTAAGTTTACCTTCTGAATGTCAAAAGCAAAGGCCAGACCTGGAGCTGATTAATGGCTGCATAATCTATCAGTTCCGAATCAAAGAGCTGTGGGTAGAGCTAAATTATTTGTAAGGTAATTTGGCTTGACCTTAATGAGGGCTAAGGTCCCACAGACCATGGAAGGGTCTATCAATCTCTCTGGCTCTGGAAGCACTTTGTGGTTTCTCTTATTGTATCATTGAAAATGCATTTGGTTTTTGTGAAATATTATAGCAGACAAGAATTTTTAAAATGATTTTTAATAAGCAAGACTATAATAGTAATAATGAAAAACATTCAGTCTGGGACCTGATGTCTATTTGGGTTTTATTGTGCTGGGGAGTATCACATACCCCAAAGCTCTCAAGAGGTGGCAGTGAAGTGTATAGTTCTGAGGGGAGGAGAGCAGGATGGTGATGGCAGCTCTTGTTGGGGTTCTCCCAGCTATTTGTGGTCATGGTTTATGTATTGGGCTTGCATGGCAAAGGTTTGGTCATGGGAGGGCCACATGGGTGGCTTCTGTAAGAAGCTGCCAGAAGCTTCCTCTGTGTCAAATAGAGCCAATGCCAAATGGCTCTGAGATGGACCTGCTGCTGGCCAAGGCTGAGCCCATCAGGAACAGTAGCAGTGCCTCTGGGTTGATGTACTATCATTAAAGGGGAAAAATTGCTGTGCAACAAGAGGGTACAGTGGTGAGCTGCCCATGCAGAAAATCCTTTTCCTCTCCTTAGTCTGTAATAGGAATGATTGAATGTCTCCCTCTTTGTTTAGAAAGTCTCAGGCCTTCCTTGCTACAGTTAAGGACGGGTATTGTGATGGTGAGGAAAATCTTCTGCTGACCTTAGACAGAAAGTACCTGAGGATGGTGACTCATTTGAAAGGTTTTACTGCCACACAATTAGACCAAAGCAGGGGTGTTTTGCTAACTGGTGGCTACTGGATAATGACAGCACTTCCTGAACATTTCCAGCCTTCACCAATACAGCACAGTCCTTCAGCTGCTCAAACTTCCAAATTTGATCAGTGTTCCTGGTCCTCCTGTCAGCAGTTGCCAAATATCAGGCACTATCTGGTGCTTACTTTCTACAGACATGTGCCAGAGATAGAACAAAAGCAAAATGCCTTCCCTGTCACTGCAGTGCTGTGGAGATCCAGATACCTGGATTTCTCTAAGATGTTGCATCCCTGCATCAAATCACAGAATATTCTGAGTTGGAAGGGATGCACAGGGATCATCGAGTCCAACTACCAAGTGAAGCCCACACAGGGATCGAACCGATAACCCTGGTGCCATGAGCACCGAGTTTTGTCCATCTGAGCTAATCTCAGGGTGGTGTCATCAACTTTTTTTTTGTTATATTACTTACTTCTCTATCCCATGGTCCCATTATCCAGACCATGTCACTGAGTTCCTCATCCAGTCTGTTCTTAAACACCTCCAGGGATGGTGACTCCACCACCTCCCTGGACAGTCCATTCCACTGAGGGATCTCTCTCTGTGAAAAAGCTCTTCCTAACATCCAGTCTAAACCTCGCTTGGTGCAGCTTAAGGCCATGTCCTCGTGTTCTGGTGCTGGGAGCCTGAGAGAAGAGATTCACACCCACCTGACTGTTTGCACACCTGGTTCATCCCACAATTGTTTGCTCAAGGGTGGAGTGTCTGGTACATTTTCTATTTAAGATGATGCCAAAGTTTCCGTGGCCATCATGGGTAGTTGAAATTGCTTTTGTCAACAGTCTTTGCTGCTTAACTTCAACAAAAATGTTGTCTTTCTTCATTTGAAGAATTGTCTGTGTTCTTTCACTGTAGCTCTGCCTGTTTACCCTGTTACTTTACTTACATTGTTTTCTTACCGATATTTAGTTTGTGCACATTTCCATTAAATTCCTCCAGGACCTGCTCTTTTGGGGCTAGTTTCAGTCTGCTCTTGTATTCCTTTCTCACCCAGCAAATCCAGTTGCTGTATTTTTTCCCAGTCTGTTATTCAGCCTCATGCTATTTCCCAGCTTTTCTTCCCCTTTTCCCCCCTTCCTCCTCCTTCCATGTGAAAGCAGATGTGTGATCTGTGCTGTGCCTTTTTATCATTTCCCTTTCTGCTGCCTTCATCATTTCCTCATGATATCCCCCTGGAAAGGAAATAAACAGGGAAACAAGGAAGGAGGCAGCAGGGCCACACTTCTAAAAACTGGAAGGCAAAGGTATGGAATGATGGATTGTAGTTCAGCATACAACGTCTGAGCTTTCCTTACCTGTTTTGTTGGTTTATGCTACACATAACTTTCAAACTCTCAGTTTTAAAGATGGACAAAGGGGTTCCTGCAGCAAAACCGGCCAGTCCTGGCTTTTATGTTTGCAAAGCAAGGCTTCAAAATCTAACTCAAAGCTGTCTGTGGATGGTGCAGGTTGAATGAGACAATTGTGGCAAGCTCCTGGACTTTCCTGCAAGGGTACCAAAGAAATTTTGGGGCTCCTGTCCCAGAAGCAGCTGGTTGAAAAACAAGACTCAAAGTCAGGATTTGTGTTCACTCATTTACTTCAATGAACAGTAGTTCTTCAACAGGGTCTTAGGTGTTTTAATGGTGTTCTGAATTTTCATTTATTAGTAGTGTCATTACTTACTCTGGAAATACATTTCAGTTGTTTAGACACCTTACTATTCCAGGGAGACCTCCCTTTTCAGCAGGAAATTAATTCAGTGTTATCTCATAGCGGTACCTTTTGCAACCCATTTTTAATGGGAAAAGCAAAGATAAATCCAATATAGTGCAAATCACAAGAATAATATACAGTTTCTTCTTTTATCCTTTCTTGGGGCAGACCTGCCAGGCAGCTTTTCACAGAGCTCTCTGGTGGGAAAAGGAGAAGCAGAAAGAGCTGCCATCAGTGTTTGCCCATACTTAGCTAAACTCATTGACATTCACGGACTGTAACAGCAGGAAAGCTTTCCAAAGCCATTTGACTCCAAAAATTTGAGTTACCATCATTGTCATATCTCAGTCTGACAGGGAAAATGATTTGTCGGTCAAAACGTCTCGTAAACACAGACATTGGATTCAATTGAATCAGAGGCAGTCCCTCATTCGGAATGTAGGAGGCTCATTGCAATCAAAGGGGGAATGAAACAGCAGGTAATGCACTTACTGCTGCACTCCTGGCTCCGGGTCAGTGTGGAAGGGACCAGTACAAATGCTGATTGCTGTGGGAAAGGGACACTGACAGGCTTTGGGAGCAGGTCAGTGTATCCATTCAGGCGTGGCCGGGTCTGAGCTGGGACCTGAGGTTTGTGTCTCTGAGTAGGGCTGTGCTGGGGTCATTTGGATTCAGGCTATGAGCTGCATTTACCATGGGGGTCAGTAAGAGACCCACTGGGAAGTGGGGAAATCCAAGTAGCCTTTGATGCCTGTAGGATGCCTGTTAGGGATGGGGCTGGCCCAGACCCAGTAAGCAGGAACTCACAGTGCAAGCACTTGTGGGCCCGAGAAGATCTACTTGTACTAATGGCCTTATTAAACTCAAGCGTGTATATGTTACAAATCTACACAAAGAGAAATTAGAGCCCAGATTAGATTAGTTGCTGAAGGCTGTGAGCACACAGCTGTTTGCCAAATTGCATGCTGAATTTCATTTTTGCTTAGACTTTTACTGATAGCAATTTGAAGGCAGTCATTAGAGCCATCAGCCTCAGAATGAGAAATTTCAAGGGACACTTCAGTGTAAATCTGCTCCTCTGCTATAAGAAATTATTCCTGATTTGCTCTGGGCTATGGAAACCAATTACATGAATTTTGCACAATAACCTGTTCCTCCCAAACAGGGGTAGCCCTCCTGGCCATAAACAGAAAGATTTTTACTTCTAATTAACTGTGTGGGTGTGTAAACATAAGGAAAACTGCTTTTTCAACTTGACTTTAATAACCAGAAAATAATGGCAGGAAAGAATCATCACTTACTGTTAGAATATGAGACTCTGGCCATCCTTATTCCCTTCCTCTGCAAGCGAGCTGGATTTGTGAACACAGACATAGTCTTTCCCATTAAATCATAAATACTGCAGGCTTTATTCCTCACCAGCTCCTAGGCTCCAAAATTTAGGAAAGGGCAGGATACTAATTTTCAGACCTAAACTTGACAACTCATAGTGCTCTAGTTTCTTTTAAACTTCAGGTGTGTTTTTCTTCTATTTCATGTACTCCAAAACTGCCCTGTAATCCCTGAATCCTGCTGAATTCACACCCTGATGATGTATCAATGTCAAAGGGATGCAACTAGTAATTCTGCCTGGCTGTTAAACTGCCTTGTGTTGCTCTATTTCCAATGGCTGCTGTCAAGGTATGTGTTTTACCTCTTCCAAGCACCTGTGAAAGTGCCTTAATCTTAGCATAAAAATAAGTCATTAGTAGTACTTAATTTTTATTTTCTCTCCCTGCCGGCCCATTTGGTATTAATATTTCTAAACTGAAGCCTTGTACCGATGACTCAGGCCTCCCATGTCATTTGTTTGAAAATCCTGAGAGCATTTCCTTATATAAAAATTGCACAGGGAAGGAAGTGGGCCTTTTTATTTACCTTCAGATTTCCATCCTTTAGGATTTTCTTGCTGGGTGTTCTCAGGTTGCTATTGCAATTAGAAGATTTAATTGGTTTTCTATGAACCCCAAGACTCCTGCATTCCCCAGGAGCTGGAGTTTTCATTAAAACCACCGCCCAATATCATGAGACTTGCAATTAAATTCTTGAGCTGCCAACACAGTTGAAAAATTGTTTGCAAAGCCAGGAGGGATAAATATTTGGGGAGAGTAGGCTCTCAGGTGACTTAAGCTGCTCCAAATCCTGTTTTAGCAAAGCTCTGGATGTTTACTGAGAGGCACAGCACTGTTCAAACCCAGTCTTTAGCCAAGCTGGAGTAGGATAGATACTTGCACGTTGCCCGTGTGAAGGCAAGGTCATAAAATTGCTGGATGAGCACTTTTGTTAACCCATGTGTGTAAGGGCCTGGCTGGGAGAGGGAAAGATGGACCTTGACAGATTCAGTTGCATCTTCTGTGACTCTCGCAAAGGTTAAGCTTATTGCAAAGCTTTTTCTTCCCAAGTGGTGGCATTGAGAAAACAATAATAGTAATTCACGGTCTGTTTCCACCCTCCAAAGTCAGCCAAGTGGAAAAGGAATGCATCATGCCAATTTTTCTTCCAATTGCTCAGCTTAGTGCAGTGATCAGAGCACATCATGGGAGAAGTTGTGTCTGCCTGGTTGAGATGTGGATTTTGCATCTCGCACTGAGAAGAGCATCAAAGTTTAAAAAGAGCAGCCCAGCAGAAAAGTGCTGGTATGTTGGTAATGTAATGGATCTGTGTGTCCAGATATATCTTCCCTTCATGTGATCCTGAAGGGTTGAAGCACAATCAGAAATTATTTGAAATTGTGGGAGTCAAAAGAGAGGAACATTGGTAGGTCAGAAGGAAGAGCCGTCAAGAACCAAACTTGTTATTTTGGATTGTTTTCTTGTCTAGTACCTGAAAAAAACCAAGTGCATTAGGGCATTGTAGAGCCAAAAGCTAAAATACCCATAAGACTTTAAATCAATCTTTTCCTTTTACAATTAGAGGGAAAAAATCCCTTCAGGTGTTGAAGAGAAAGTTATGATCCTCTCCCATTAGCCCAGGCTGAGAAGGTGCTCCTTTCCACCAGCTGCCATCCAGTGAGCTCCTTTCTTCCCACGGGAGGTGGTCCTTGTGGCCTTTCCACACAGAAATTTCAGAAAAATCAGTGTCTTGTCCTCCATGGATTTGCTATTTTCACTCCTTTAGGCACCAGAGAGAGGTGGTATTTTTTAAATAAGACCAATATTTGGAATAACTTGAGATTTTAATTGTAAATAAGCTTGAAGTGACTATGTAGCAGCAGCTGCTGGGAAACATGAAGTGGTTTATCTCTCAAGTTCTATCTCTAGGTCTAGCAGGCCAAGAGACTGAATTTTCCTGGGAAGAACCACCCTTGGAATAGCAGTCAGATATTTTTCCTTTGGGGTATTTTTTTTACCAGCAGTAATGCTACTTTTCTAACTTAAAAGCAAAACCTGTTCCTTTGCTCCTCATCGTGTGAGTCTGCACAGAGAGTGTTCAGGAAGATGGGCAGAGGCTGGGAGCACTTTCATCATAACGGGGCTCTGTGTGAACATCCCGACCATCCCGAGGGGAGCCCTCTCTGGGAAGAGCTTCAGAGCCGGCGGCAGTGTGTGCTGCCGATAAGGAGATGAAACAATAGCTGCGACACCAAGATCCTTCACACAATTACTTGGTGAGGATGTTGCAGTCAAGTGCTTTGTGCCTTTGCTGCACGGAGCAAATCTGCTCACTCCTGAGTGGTTAACTCCTTCTCTTCCTCGACCGTGTCATTTAGTGCACAGCTTTTAGCAGTATCCGAATTTGTGAATACTGAGGAAAATGGCACATGTGTTTCTATGAACTTGAGAGGATTTACATTTCCGTTCTTCCAGGGCCACTGTGATACCTGAAAACCACTGCAGTAGATCCCAAGCCATGAGCCTATGTGAAGATTTAGGGATTCACAAGCTGTGCCCTGGCAGAGGTGGGAAACTTGAGATGTCCTTATTGAGATCCAGAAGCGAAGCTAAGGAACCAAATGTCTTGTATTATTGATGACTTGTTTCCTCATTAATGCCATAAAGATTTATGTGAAGGAACTTCCACAGTGCTAATGGAATCACCCACCTAGATCTCCCTCGCACGGATGGCAGGGAATGCTCTGGTTCTCTGCCCTCACGTTAGTGCTGGATGAGTAATTGATTTATTTGTCAGCTAACAGAAGTACAAGTCCTGGATTTCTCTTGGTAGTGTTGAGGGACTTCCAATACCTTTTGCTCAGACTTGATTTATAATTTGGAATACAAAATGAAAACATTTTGATATTTTTTTCCTATCCCAATGCCAGTGAGGGTCAGTAGTTCCAGTCAATGACATCTGCCTTTTTTTTTTTTTTCCATGAACAAACCACCATCCTGCAACATTTCACTTACCTCTGTTTAGTGCTCGAAATCTGTCTAAAAGAGCACGTTTGAAATGGGGAACTTTTAGGGTCACTCAGACATAATGTATCTTGAGGCTGTGGTAAAGACAGAGCATAAAATGATCCTCTGAAGGGGACATGAGTCTCAAAATGCACATAGCCCACATAGTCAGAAGGTCAGAGGTCATATCAGGGAGCTATGGGCTGCTTTTGAGGTATCCTTGAAGCATGCTGAGCAAGGTGCCACATGCAGGAGCAGTTGGTCAGGCTATGTGTCCTTCCCTCCCTTGCCTTGTGGCAATTTGGACAGAGGCTGCATTAGGTGAAATGATGAGATTCTGTGTGGCTGTGCCTGCTCCTGTCAGCACTTCCATGTTGCTTCAAATCTGGTTATGATTTTGCTGAGAAATCCTTACCTGTAGCCTCACAGTTGCCAGTTAATTTTCCTTGCATTTGATATCTGTGCCAGTGCACAGAACTGCAGTGGATGAGCTTGGGGAGGGTGACCTTTAGTACAGTGGTAAGTGTCCCCACCTGGCGTGTGGGAGACTCGGGTTCGATTCCCGCCAGGGAGACAGTGTTAAGAGTTGGACTCGATGATCCTTGTGGGTCCCTTCCAACTCAGAATATTCTGTGATGGGGCAGCACAGTCGCTTGTGCTGAGCAGGACTGACTTCTGGTCTGGTGAAAATGACTGAAAGAGCAGGGGATAAATCCAAAAGGAATCACTCTGAAACCAAGAATGGAGGATGCAGCTGGGGCTGGGTCACCTTTTGTGTGAAACCACATTTTCTAATCTTGTTCAAGCGTGTGCACAGACACCTGGGAATTATTTATTCCTTGTCATGGGCCTGATCCTGTAAAGCTGTGTTGCCAGGAAAGGTGATGGGGTCAGCTGCTCCGTGCAGTGGGAGACCTTGTGTCTATGCGAAGGAGAAATGCAAGTTCAGGACACTGGAAGTATGAGACTCTGGAGATTAATGATAGAAAACAATCGTGTTTGGGGAGAGGAAAGTAAGCAGGAAACAGGAGTTTAAATTAGGCTGCAGCTCCCTGGGCTCACTCAGGTTATAAATATTCTGGCAGCATTTAGAGCAGGGCTGGCTGTGCTGATTACTCTTTGCTGTCCTTGACAGTATCTGTGTGTATCCATGCTACTATTTTGCTGTGCTGACAAAACCACCAGGAGTATCTCGGAGGTGTGGGAGGAGGCTGTGTGTGGGTTTGCCAGCAAGACTTTGTGACTCTGCTGGAGAGGGTAGAGGCTGTGCCCTGCTTGCCATGGCAGCATTGCGGAACAGGAGCAGTGACAGGTTGTGAACATTTCCTTGCTCAACTGGTCCAAGTGATGCTGGTTTTAAAGAGCATCTTCTCAAAGGAGCCAAACCTTTCTGTGAGGTAACTGACTCACCTTGATCTTTTTTGCTCAAGCTGGCACAAGAGCTTGAAAGGAGTCAGCACCATCCTCCCAGCCCCAAAGCTGATGGGTGAGGGAAAGCGAGACATGAAGAGGAAGACGTGGAGTGCTGATGTCCCAGCTGGGAGCAAATCAACAAAATGCTTCTCATTGTCAGGCTGAAGGCACAGCAGATTTCAGCCTTCAAAATACCACACCAATTGTTTCAGAGGAGCAAAATAGTCATTGCTGCGAGGAACTGGCGCCTGCAGTGAGCTCCACCTTTCCCCCCCCCTTTTGTCATGACCCTTTCCTCAGGAGGAATGAGGTGCAAGAGGAAGTCACCAGCTCCCACAGTTTGTGATAAACGAGTCCAGGCCCTGGTCAGTGTTTTCCAGGATGCAATTTACAGGGTCAGTGGGAATTGCTGCATTGCTCAGTGCAGTCAATCCACTTACCAGCACAGCATTGCTTCTGACGGTTCTCAGCCAGCTGCTCCTGTCTACTGTGGTGCACGGAAATGAGAAGTGCAATCCAGCCTCTGGTTCCCATGAAAATTCTCTCTAATCTGGAATAGCTCTACCCTGGGAGGTGACTTTTATATGATAGCAGGGCTGCTATGCTGGGGAGTATGTCTTTTATTTGCAATGAAAGAACTTTATTCCTATCATAAAAAAACTTCAGTGCAGAGAGTTAACTGAGGTAATGTTTTCAGAAGCTGAAGGTAAGGAACTCAAATAAAAGGCAACCGTGATTTTCTTTTAATTTCTTTTTATCCTCTTTTAAAGCTCCTGAGAACTCATTTCCTGGTGTCATTGCCATAACTCCAAACCTAAGTAATTCATTTGTGTTCATGTCAATCCCACATATGCTTTCATAAGTATTGCACGTAATTCAGACTAAATGAACAGTTAAACTAAAGCTGGTACTGAGCAAATCAGGCTGAAAACTGTGTGTATAGGCAGGAATAGAACCCTTTCCAAGAGTTCTACTGTGCCATCAGGTGTTCTCTGCTGGATGCAGTGTTTTTTTCTTGGATCTGTCATACAGAAAGGCTACTTATATTTTTGTTTCGCCATATGACACATTGAGACCAGTGTTGATGTCCCCACGGTGTCAGTGTAAGTTTTGCCTCCTTCTCTAGCTGAGCCATTGGGCTGGTATATTTGCCCTGTAGGAGGGATACATGGAGCTAGGACAGGCAGTCCAGACCTCAGCCCTGAAATTTAAGGGGGCTTCCTCTGAGCTCATGTAGGGTAATGGTTACCAGAAATGGAGCTGGTCAGCCAAGTCTGATGTTTCCTGGATGCCAATCTCCTCTGGATGGGGAATGTTTTGCAGACTCATACCATGACCATTGCTGTATCAGCCGTTGTCATCTCATTGATGACAACCTCACCTATGTGTGTTCACGAAGTCTGAGTTTGGTTGTTTTAGGGCAATATGCAAGAAAGTGAGCTTGTTTTGAAAGAGGAGGATGTGTAACTGTGTCTGCATTAAAAATTTGGGGGTTGCTTGGAGTTTTTTTCCAGCTCCCTTTGATACATAAACTTGCTGAGGGAACGGAGCAGTGTTGTCTCCCACTACCTGATCTGCACCTCATTTAGCAAGTTATCCTCCATTTTGATACGTATTTACATTTCACTCTGTTAATGCTGCTAAACTAAAATGTCTTCAACCAACAAGGTCTAGTACTTTAAGGAAAATTTTCTGGGACCTTCTGTCTGCTCATTCCTGATTGTGCTGGTGTCCCTGATGTGACTTAAGTCTATATTTAGCAGGTAAACTTAATGTCATTTGGAAGTAAGATTTTTCATGTTAGATTCTAGGTTTTGCATCTCAACTAATCCCATTGTTTAGCCAACCAGGACTTTAAACCACACTATTTCTGTAAAGGAGTCAATGTTTTTTGGACATGTGTCATATAGGAGTTACTGTATGGTTATGGTTATTTTTAAGTTTGGGGTTCATGCTAGGAGAACAAGGAAGAAGATACTTGAAGGGAGGTTGCAGTCAGGTGGGTGTAAATCTCTTCTCTCAGGCTGCCAGCACCAGAACAAGAGGACATGGCCTTAAGCTGCACCAGGGGAGGTTTAGACTGGATGTTAGGAAGAGCTTTTTCACAGAGAGAGATCCCTCAGTGGAATGGACTGTCCAGGGAGGTGGTGGAGTCGCCATTCCTGGAGGTGTTTAAGAAAAGACTGGATGAGGAGCTCAGTGACATGGTCTAGATAATGGAATGATGGGACAGGGAATTAAGTTATATAATTAAAAAAAAAAAGATGACACGACCCTGAGATTTGCTCAGATGGACAAAACATGGTGTCCATGGCACCAGGGTTTTGGGTTCGATCCCTGTGTGGGCATTTGCTTGATAGTTGGACTTGATGATCCTTGTGGGTCCCTTCCAACTCAGAATATTCTGAGATGATGGAGTGGGGCCATGAAGGTATCCCCAAGGCTGCCAGAGGACCTGAGAAACTTACTGGTGTGTATGTTATAGTTGGGGAAGAAAACTCCAAGGATTACCTTGCTTGTCTTTCTCTCCCTTTCAATGATTTTGGTGCCAGATGCATCCCTTTCCTGGTGCATAATTTCCAGCTCCAAGGAAACCATTAGCAATTTTACTTAAGAGGATATTTTGAAGTGTATCATCTATTCATTGTTCTCTTATTTTGAAGGAAATGGGCCTTCCACGATTTTGAAATCACAAGCTTTAATGATTTCTGTCTCCACAGGAATTCATTAGGTTTTATTTCATCAGTTACTTAATGCACACTATGATCTTTGCAAGCTGCAGCTGAAATTGCATAACAGGAAAAACTGACTCCATGGACATGAATTAAAAAGCACCCTGGATAGCTGCTTAGTCGGTTGAATTCTGCAAAATCAAAAATCACATACTGATAGTTTAGGTAAACTGAAGCTGAAAGCAGGCAAAATCACTTAGCAGACTCAGGATGAATGAGAAGCCAATCTGAATATCAAATTGACCTTGCTCCAGGGGAAAATAATTGGGAATGATGTATTGGCTGTCTCTGAATGTGCTGCTAACAGACCAACTAAGTGGTTTGCCTGGGAAAAAAGAACAGGAGGTGAACATAAAGTCACCAGAAAATAAGAGTCTTGACTCCAGTGCAATGCTGAGATCATTTTGGAGCTAATACACTTCTAAAGGAAAGCAGCACTGCTTTAAGGGAAAGATGCAAAGTTTTTCTTGGTAGGAGAGTTCCTTTAGCAGAAATTTTACAGCTATTGACACCATTTTAGCATGGCAGCTCAGGGACAGCAATAATGAGCCCAGGGCATGTAGGAATGAGTGTATGAGAAATGAAGAAAAAATACCCTGTAGAGGGAATGGAGGAGTAGGTATTGAGAGGCATATTCTGGGCTCATTGAAGTTACTGGGAATATTGTGATGAATGTTAAAAAAGTGATTTTTTTTTCTTTTCCTTTTTTTTTTTAAATCATGATGTAGTTCAAGTGCTTCTGTAGCTAAGCAGCCTTCCTCAAATGCTGTGAGTGGCTTGGTTCATCACTGTACCCACTACCCTGAGAATTAGAACAGGAGTGGTTTCATTCCCAAAGCCTCACTACCGGCTCTCATTAGTGAAGTAAGTGTCCTCTTTTCTCCTAATTGCCCAGTGCAGACATCCCCTGTGCTGTTCAGCTTCAGTTTATGGTCCCTTCAAGCTAAGTGCAGCTTCATAAAAAGCCAGCCTAAGATGTGCAGGGCAAGAAGGCACAGACCTGCTAAGTGGGTGCAGAGCATAAATGCAAGGGGTGAATGAGAAGGTATGTTGGCAGGAGCAGGAGCATGAAGATTGTGCTTGTTAGTTGCCATTGGATCTCAGGGGAGTTTTGCCACCAAATTCATTAAAATGAGAATTTCAACCTTTAAAAGTACCATTCAGTGGCTTGTTTTGTTAAATAAGCTAGCAAAGATTGTATATTAGTCTCTGACAGGGCTACATTTGGGTGAAAACTGTGCTGAATTATTTATTTTGTCATTAATGTCACACAAACCACAGTAAGGAGAATTATATGGGCTGCAAAAGTGAGCAGCTCTAAGTCAGGTTCAAACAAATGGAATTGTTATTCTTCAATACCAGTCGTGGCTTGCAGCTGCCTAATGCATCCAGCAGAGGATGAGAAGTGAATGGTAAATCAATGGAAAGGTTCACACTTGACTGACAGCTTTTAAATAATGTAAAGGGTCCCTTGGCACACAGCAGTGTTATACAATACATTAGCATTTAAGACCAGTGAAAGACATGCAGGGAAGTGTTTTGGAAGTTTTGTCCTTGTAGCTGCAAGACTTAAAGAGCTGGAGAGGAGAGCACCTGCAAAATGGGGTGCAAAGCTCAAAGTGTACCTGGAGAATGAGAAAACAAAGGAATCTTAATTTGGACAGACTGAATTTTATTGGTATTGACCTTCAGGAAGGCCAAAAGGGGCCTTGTGCTTTGCAGGGCAGAGGACTCAAGGGCATGGTGCTCCCTGTAACAGTCAGGGCAAGGAGGTGGGGGCTCAGCCCTCTCTTGTGCCATGTGAGACATCTCTGTAATCCACACTGTAAGAGTTTCCACAACCTGAATGCTCTGCCACCTCTTGTCAGTTGTGAAAAGACCATTCCAGGCATCCTGGACATTTACAGCTGTCTTCCTTTTTCCATAAAACAGCTCCTGTTTCCCTGAACAAACATCTCTGCAAACACAAACAGAACTAGTAGGATGAATAGAATTGGGAGTCGTATCTAGTAAATATTGTTGCATTTTGGTTCTGGGAGACTGGGGATTATTGCACATTCTCTCCAGATATCTGTATGTGTTGGCTTGCTCGTGTGCTTGCTGTCTCTCTCTCTGAATTATGGAAGGTCTGCACTTTGCATTTCTGACCCCAGAAATGGGTCATAAATGGACCACTGATTTGTAGCTGTTTGGTGTGAGAAAAAAATGTTTGGGAGCAGAGAGATGGATGTACCTTCCTGTTATGGTTAGTTTATGGCCATAAACTAAAACACCAGAATTTCCACCACAACATAAGGAAGAACTTCTTGACACATGGAGGGTGGCAGAGCACTGAAACAGCTGTCCAGGGAGGGTATGGAGTCTCCTCTGGAGACATTCCAAGCCCACCTGAACACATTCTCACGTCACCTGCTTCAGCTGACCCTGCCTTGACAGGGCTTGGACTGAGTGGTCTCCAAAGGTCCCTTCCTACCCTAACAGTTCTGTGATTCTGTGTTTCCCCAACCACACATCAGACTGGGAGAAAGTGGGATTTTATAGGGATGGTATTTGATTTGTGATTCAGCAGCAAACTTTTTGTGGGATATTATGAGTACAGCATCACCTCTTCAGCTTTCTGTTTTTCCATCTATGAAATTGGGAGAAGTAGCCTGAAAATTATGTAGTGATGACAAATACCTTCGAGGCTGTATGGTGCTGAGGCACAATTGTAAGGAGGTAACAGGACTATGAAACTTTGATTTAATAAATTCTTTCCTACTTTATTGGTTAAAGTTTATGGGAACAGTGTCAGAAATACATCTGGTGTTTTATGGAGCTGAGGATCATTTATTTTATGGTAAAAAATGACAGCCAGTAGGAAGACAAAAATTAACTTTTCATGTAACTTTAGTGAGGATGTGCCCGTCAGCTCATGAAGGTCAAGAGAGTTTGTTTTTGCATATAAAATAGTCCACACCAGACTGGGAGGTTTATATGGAAGATTTCATGGAATAAGCTGTCATCTGTAATGGTTGGATGCACCCTTTAAACAGCCACATCCATCAGAATGGACTTCTGACAGCCAGGAATAGAATAATGAAATTAATTTCAAATATTTTCTCACCAATAAAAATATTAATCATACTTTAAATTTAATGATAGGGAAAAATCTGTTTTCTTTTGTTCATGAATTCTAATTAAAACCCCCCTAATCTGGTAACACTATTTGCATCAGTATGTTTAGACACTCCTCTGACCTTCTGATAGAGCTATGAAAACTAAGAGGCGAAAGCCCAGGCAGAGCTCAACCTAGCTGTCTCTGTCAAGGACAATAAGAAAAGTTTCTATAAGTACATTAACAGTAAAAAGAAAGGCAGTAACACCCTCCACTCCCTATTGGATGCAGAGGGCAATATAGTAACCAAAGACGAGGAGAAAGCAGAAATACTTAATGCACACTTTGCCTCTGTTTTTAATAGCAAAACAAA
>WEKX01014262.1:171533-215300 GCA_013390025.1 Pitta sordida
AAATATGTTATTCACAGAGACGTCTCTATCTCTACAACCTTGAATGCCATGGCAGTGACTGAGCTGAGAGCTGAGCTGTTAACCCCCTCACTGCCAAAGCAGCAAAAAAACCCCCTAAACCATAACACCTCCAAATCAGTTCTGTGTGAACAACTTTATCTTGTAATTGAAAGTATTTTAGAATCCATCTTTTTCCTCTCTGCTACTGCAAGGGGGCCAGCTGGATAAAGATGGCTGGGTTTCATCTGCACGATTTTGGGAGTTGAAGGGATTGTGTTCTTCACAACTTGTTACTGGTAGGATGTCTACAGAAAGTGCTCTTCATTTGTATTCCAAAACCAGCTTCCCAGGCTACGCTCTGCTCTGGAGTTGACACCTGCAAAAGAAAAACAAGTTGTAGCTTTTGATTTATCCATTGGTTTAATGATTGTTTTCTCCATGTCATAGTGTTCACTGGAAGAGATGCAGTGTTTGAACTTTCCTGCCTGTCAGATAAGTTTTATTTTAAAGGGAAATTGTATCCATGCTCCTGCTGCAAATCTCTAGGAAAACCGAGGTACTAAACAGATGTTCTGGAATCTCCTGGAGCATTTTTTTAAAGCCTCCTTTTCTCAAGAGAGGAATTCAGTGATATTTTTTTCTGCTGATAACCCTCCCTCCCTTCTCCACACCTTTTCCAATATCTACCTGTGGAGGTGGTAGAACGCTGAAACCTTTTAAAGAATTTTTGCATGTGTGAGCCATGGAAAACTCTGTCCACAGCCCAATCCCTCCATCCATGGGGGCAGGTGAGGTTAAGGTCCCTCCTCATGCTGCTACATCATTTGTTTTGCTTATGGGAAAAGTAGTATTTTGTGACTAAGGGAGAACTTTGTAGCAGCAGCAGAATTACTCTCCTTTCTGACTAGTCCTTCAAGGAAAATCTCTTAGATCTGGCTCTCCAGGGGCTGAAATCAGTGTGGGTGTTAAGCAGCACGGCTTGGCTATTTGGGTAAAATAACCTAGTCCTGATTAGGTAGGGAATCAGAGGATAAAGGGATTTATTTTTCTCATAATTGGGCATAGAATAGCAATGTAAAAACCTGGATCAAATAGCTAAAGCCAGTATCTTCCCCTTGAGGCTTTCCTTTGGTTCCTTTGTAGCACATCAACTTAAAAGAAACTTAAACTCCAGTTTCTGAAGGTTGCTGAGTGGGAGGGAGAAATATAAAAGAAGGGAGTTTGGAGTTCACAGCTGCAGCCTCTTAGGAAATTGTGGTAACAACCTGTCATCCTTAGAGTCATGGGTGATAACGCTTGTGTGTCCTTGTGCCCCTTGGCCTTTATCTAAATTATTTGCTGGCACGTCTGAAATTTAATGATGCCACATGACACTTGCTACAACACAGTCTCTGATGTGTTCCCACTCTACCAGTACTTGGGAAGGCAGCATGGACAGGAGGGAAAAAAATGCTTTTTTTACTACATTTTGCTCCTGATGTATTAATCCTCTCTAGCCCAACATTTGGGCATTGCAGAACAAGAAGCTGGTGCTTTCATGCATCTCCAGACATACCTGTCCTTACTGTGCATTCCCAAACTATATTTGCTGTCCAGAGAACAGATATAAAAGTGCTGATTTTAACAACACAGAGGTTAAGCAGCTATTCCTACTGAATTCGTGTAGGGATATGTGCTGCCCTTCCCTCCAAACATGGAGGCCCTGGATGGGTGATGGTGGGTGAACAGAGCTGCTCATGATGCAGGGGGTGACAAAGCTGAGCCCATATAAAGTAGGGAACTGGAAAAGACTCCGCCCTGCGCTCAGAAGTGCCCCTGTGCACCAGCTCTGACTCTAGCTTCTCTCCCAAATCTTCCTGAATTTGCTCTAACTTTTTAGCCCTTCATGTTTCTTACCTGGAACTTAATTTGACTGATTTGATCCATGTGCTGCCAGGTTACCTGAAGTATATTGGAATAAACAACACAAATATTTTCTAATTTTTTTGTTGTGTGACAACAAAAGAATAGAAAAAGAAAGCATTCCCTCAAAGAGGGGAAAAACCCCTCAACCAAACAAAAGAAAAACACAACCAAAAATAAAACCCAAAAAAGGCAAAGCAAGGAAAGAAGAAAGACTCAGATATTTTGTCACCTATATTTGCTGAGGTTTTATTTTCAAAGAGCTTTTTGTTTTAGTAGTCTGATTAAGAGTCCAAACTGTTTTATTTATTAAGAGTACTCCTTTTCTGTAGAATTAATATTTGCCAGGAAAAAAATACAGCTTCCACTTTGCATGCTAATTTTGACTGCTTATCTCTGCTCCCTTTAATTTTTTTTTATGAAGTTATGCCGAGCTCCCTGTAATCCTAAATTCACTATGAAGAGGGAAGCTGAATGCTACTGCAGATCTGCTTGTTGATTTCCAAAATATTGTATGCAATATGACTTTGAGAGAAGGCACATTTCCTTCCATAAAATAAAGATGATAGAAAAAGAGCAAGTTCTGTTGTTTTGGCACTGAATGTTATTCTGGAATTACACTTTGGCGTGGGATTTGTTGCAACAAAGGAATGGGATTTCAGGGTGATGTAGGCTTTTTCCTTATGAAAAATTTTCCCACAGCTCATGTGATTATTGCAGGGAAGTGAGCTGTTGGGGTGCCCACTCTGGTCATATCCCTGTGTCCCAGACACAGTTTCAGGATATTCCCATCACAGGTTAGACACGGCTCCACATTTACCAAGGATTTTGTTGTGTTTTTCTAGCAGGACACTGCCCAAGAGGGCACCAGACACCCCCTGCCTACTTCCTAGGGTAAGAATGCTCTCCCTGGGGACAAAACAGCCTCGACTGGGAAGAGCAGTTGAATGTACATTGGTTGTCATTGTCCTTGAATCAAAACCATTAATCCAGAGGTGTGAAGCAGTTTCTGTCACTGCTTTCTCGGGCAGAGAATTTTTCTCTCATGGAACTGCTCCACACTTTCCCAGAGCTGGTCTGGCGGACAGGCTATTGCTCCCTCATTAGCATGATTTTTAATGAGGTCTTCTACAAAGACCACAAGGAAGCTCTGAAGCCTTAAGCAGAAGCCATGAAACATTTTGCCTTTTACTGCACAGAGAAATGAACTCCAGCTCTGAGCAGCAGGGACAGGATGATCCTGGATGAACAGGCTGAATCAGTGGGTAAGCACTTCCTTTAGGAGTGAAAAAAAGGTGTTAAAACAGTCAAGCTTTGTGCTGCTTTGAAGCTGACATGCATGACATTTTTGGTGGTTTTATTACATTTTTTGTGTGTTAGAGTCAAGCAGATAGTGTCAAGTTCTGATAAAACAAATTCCAACATCCTAAAGTCAAATGATGATATAATTCAACAAGTATAAACTGTGAGCTGGGGTTTTTTTCTTCTCATTCACTCAGGGTATTTTTAATACGTCTGAGATTTTAACCTTGTCTCTCACTGCAGTTTAGAGACAAGCTGAGGTAGTTTCTTAGTTAATTCAAAATTATTGGAAAAGATTAAGACAACCTGTGATTTCCAAAGATCTATATATGCAAGACAGCCTGTATCTGCATCTTAAGAAATGTTGTTATAATGTTCTTCATCATCTTCTCATTTTGATGAAAAAATCGAATTTTTTTGGTAGTGTTTCAGACGAGGTATTGAATTTTCAAGTAGTGTAATTTCAGCTTGTATCACAAAATGTTATGCTTTGTCATTCCATCGTGCTTAGTAAAATCTGTTCTTGACTAAATTATTTCTGGGACACATCATCTGGAAGTATTTCAAAACAGAACAACACAAAACGCTCATCTTTAAGTGTTTGGCTTGTGCACTGCAGACTTCTGAGCTTCCATCACAACAGGATCTGAGCCCCTTCCAGCAGCATGTTAAACACCATGAGGAACATCTCCCATGTTTTGTTTGCTTTTTCATCCTCCCCTCGGGGGAAAATGCATATGCAGTGGCATGGCCTGTTTGGGTCGGATTTCTCTATAGCAGTTTGGTTTATTTTCTTTTATTTAACTTTTTAAAAGAAAAATGCATTTTGAATTTCAATGAGAAAAATCAAGATGAAAGAAACAACACTTGGAGTTGCATGTGGAAATGTTTGGAAAGGGGAGGTGGGTGTTGTCCACCTTTCTCACACTAATCTGGAGGAACTGCTGATCACACCAGGATTGTTTTGTGTGAGAGAAGCAGAGCTGGACTTTCCTGAAAGCCAAAAGCAGTTTTATTTGTTTCTAGATCACAGCAAGTGAAGTACCAGCCATAAGTCAGCAACTGCCCCTCAGAACACATCAGCACCCCTCGCTATGGCAGAGGATGAACAGAAGACTTCTTGAAATTGCTTTGTGAGAGCTTAGGGCTTGGATTCACACTCAATTGCAGAGTGAATGTCCAAAGTGAGATTTTTCTGGCTATGAATGTGACACTATTTTTGGACTGCTGATCTTTGTGCAGGAAGGTATGAACTTCAGCTTTGAGGGAGCGTGAAACTTCAACTCTGATGTGGAAGCCCCATTCCCTTCTCTCAGATCAGGTGTCAGTAGTCAGACTTTATCTTCACTGCTGACTATTGTGATTTTTCACTGTTAACTCCTAAATGTGATGAGAGGATCCCATTGCAGGAGCTGTGCTATGTGTGTTACCAACGATGCTGTTCCAAAACAGACTCATTTTTGATGGAATTTAACAGCATTGAACAGACCAGATGGAAGCACAAATAATTTAATTGTCCTGAAAATCCACTCAATTTCCCAGAGGAATGAGGAACTTCGAAAATCAATGTTGAACCAATCTAGTTTGCCTTTGCTTGGCATGAGAGATGGACAATCCTTTAACCACGAGCAAGGGGACACAGAGCTGTTCTCATCTCCACCAGCAGCATCATTGCTCTCTGGCACAGGAGTCATTGCTCAGTCCCCCCAAGGTGACAGTCACTGGCTTTGCTGTCCTGTAAAGTGGCACATTGCACAAATCCATCTAGGTTCATTCCTAAACCCTAAGCTGCCTTACTAAATAAGATGGACACAAATGAGAAGCATCCCCTGTCCTTTTCAAAATCTCAGGCACAGCTGTTGGTACTCCCTAGTTCAGGAATAAATAGTCCAGGCTTCAGACCAGCATTTTCAGATCAATTCTGCAAAAAAAGGCAGTACTTGGTAAAACAGTTCCCTAGTTCCTTCAACTGGGATATTCCAGCTTCCCCAGTTCTCTGTGTAATATCCAAAGCAAGTATTTTCTCAGGATCATAAGTTTTATTAATGTCTTGAACTTTATTTATTTTTATTTCTCAAAAACCATGCACTGATTGGTTAGCTGGAGATGACGGGACAGAAGACTGTATTAGCATAGTTATGAGGAAGAATGTGAATATTTTTGGATATTGAAAGGAGGTAGAGTCTCCCAATGGTGGGCAATTCATGGGGAGGAGAGAAGAGACAGGAGTGAATATAAAGGCTATGCAGGCACAAAGAAGAATTTGGGATCAAACCATAAGATTAGCAAAAATACCTGAATTTACATTGCCTGTAATGAACAGGTCATGGTTGGAAGTTGGCAGCCTCCTCTGTAGGGAGTGGGAAAGGTGCCCTCTCGTTTTCTGTCTTCCATCTCAGGGCTCAGGTAAATGTTTGCAGAGGTGCTTTATGATTTCCAGATGAAAGGCACATGCTGAGCTTAAACTTACTCCCGTGGAGTGACTCCTGCTGCCTCTTCTAAATGCTTTAGTATCTATTGCAGAGCTTCTCAGGCTGCGCTATAAACAATAAATGGTTAAAAGCCAATTGAAAAAGAAATTGCCTGTTAACTAATCCTAACGAAAATTGGCCCTTGATAGTGCATGAACTTTGAGCAGTCTGTGATGGGCATTAAATTTTCTTTCCAACTATGTGCATTATTTTGGCTGCTGCTGGCTACTGCAGAATCTGATTCTACAGGTCAAGGGATGTTTTGTCACCAACTGCTGTGTTGACAGGCTCAGGCTTCAAAAGGTAGTGTTTAATGTCGTTTATTTCTTTTTTTTTTATTTTTAATCCTTATTAGCAGAAAAAGAAGCTAAATTTGCAAACAGAAAATGACGAGAGGAGAATCACGTCTGCTGATCATGATTATGCTATCAGAAGCACATTGGCATAATGAAGGGATAATTGCTGACTGTGCTGGGTTCTGTTTTCAGATGTTTGTGACAATTAGGTATAGAAGTGGGCAGGTTGTCACTGATTTTAGGCAAAGCCCTTTAGCAGGCATGAAGAAGCTTAAATGCTGTCAGGAAACCGTTCATCTTTTGTGGCCCTGGTCTGCATTTCCAGCAGGATTAAATTCACTGATCAGCAGCAAACGCACAGTGTGGAGCTGCACAAGCAGTGCCCAGTCATTGCAATTCTTCATGGAAGCAAAAAAAACAAGGCAGTAAATCCTAAAACCCTGACAGCCTCAAACCCAGCAGGTGCAATGTCTCAAGGCTCTGTATCACTTCTGCAGCCTTTTTGCATGTGCATACATAGCCATGAAGACTTTTGCCCAAATTTAGCTTGTTTTTTTTCTCTCTACAATGGTCCCAAGTAGGTCTGTAGTTCTTCATCACCACAAGACTTCCAGGCCGTGATGTGTTGGCAAGACAACTTTGAGGAACAACACTGGGCAGCCACGCTTCCATGGGATAAAAGAATTTCAGTGCTTGCTCTGGTTCCAGCCTTTTGGCAAGTACTGAAAGGCAGGTCCTTGTCCTGCCACTGATCCAACTGGAAGACCAGGAACCTAGAGCCTGTACAACCAAGAGCCTGAATTCTCACACCTGTAGCTAGCACTGAACACCCTCCTGGCACTCAACTTGAAATGCATATTTTCTCCTCAGTATGGGTAAAAACCATTGAGGCTGAATCACTGTTTTCAGTGATTCAAGCATGTGCATCCCATGATCAGTCTTATGGATTTGCTCCAAGTTTGTTGTGCTAATTACCATCCCAGGTGGTTATGAGGTAATTAGTAAGCTGCATGTTTCAGGGTGGACCATGAAAGTATATAAACAAATCCTTATTGAATAAAGACTGTGCAGATATAATGTATTTGATGATGTGGCAGAAATGTTTGGTTTGACCAGGACAACTGAAATCTACTATTAGTGACCATACTTGATTCTTTACATTAATTGGCTTAATCTGGATTTGGGTTTTGGAAATCTGGGAACAATGAGTAATCTGAGGATTAGATAGTAGTGAAAAAAAATTTTTACTCTGAGAGTGGTAAGGCACAGGGTCCCTAGAGAAGTTATGGACGCCCTATCCCTGGAAGTGTTCAAGTCCAGGCAGGTGGAGCTCTGAGGAACCTGATCTAGTGTCTTTTCCCACAGCAGGAGTGTTGGATCTGGATGATCTTTAAGGTCCCTTCCAAACCAGGCCATTCTATAATGCTGTGATTTTCATTTCCTTAGTTTTCAGGCCATCCTGTGCTTCATGAGTTTTGATGATCTTCCCTCAGATGCCAAAAGGCGACTTGTTTAGGTTTGGACTGCTGGGAAAGATGATACAGAGCCAGTAAGATCTCCTGTTGGTAAGGCACCACAATTATCTTCTGGTGCTGAACAGCAGTCCAGTGTCTCTCAAGTATCATCTTCCCATTTGTCACCCTCAAAGGTCTCCTCAGCACACAGATGGCCCCTGCTCAATGAATTACAGAGGGAGGCAGCCAGAGCACGGGTGGGAGCTGTCCCTGGCAGTGTGTGACAGATTGAGTGTTTTGTGTCACCACTAAGCAGGAAGCCAAGCATGTGCTCTTCCCTCCCACCACCAAATCTCCAAGTCCCTTAACTTTGGGATGCCTGTCCCCTCCTGTATCTATTGGTTTTTCCATTCCTCTCATCTTTCACAATGTGGCCAGTTTGCACCCTTCTCTTGCAGGGTCCCTGGGAAAAAGAGTGAGATGGGGGACACAGAGATGATGAGCAGGTTGTGACTCTTACAGAGGCAGTTTGGCATGTCACCACCCACGGACACCCACTTTGATGTGTTCAGGAGCTCCCTGTGGATGGATAAATCTGTGCTGCAGCACTAGCATCCATCCCATCTCTGGAGCCAGGTCTCTATGGCCATAGTAGTAGATTTCCAAAGAGCTACAGAGGGTTTTCTGGTGTTAAAATCTGTCTTGTTGACATGTTCGTTGAGTCAGTGCCCTACTCAGCATCCTGAAACACTGCCTGTTACTGTTACCACAATTCCTAATTTCAGCTGTGCTTATGAGCCTTCAGATTGAGTTTGTTCTCTCATCAGAATAATGGTTTACTTCAGCATAATTTTTTAAAAAAATTCATACCCCTCCCTTCAACACACACAGACCTCACAGAGATTTTCATGCATTTAAATGAAAAGGCTGAATAGTTCCCTTTTCTCAATCACATTATGCAGCATTGCCCTTCTCTGTACTTTGTCCTGTTTCATAGCTGTCATGCAAACAAACCCAACTTAAAAAAAATCATTAAAAACTGTGCATCCTATCAGCCTTCTGTCTCAGCTCCTCTCAATCTATGTGCAGGGAGAGATCCCTGCTCATGCTTGCCCTCTGCTTCCAGGCGTTTTCACTTCTTTCCTAGCTGTGATCCAGTACCTCTACAGTTCCCCGTCTGCCCCAGTTGCCCAGGAAACAAACCCTTACTTCCTTTCCCACCACATGTGCAATATTCACTATTCCATGAAGCTACTGTTTTCTAAAGCATGTTAATGTGGGGGTTTTTTTCCTAACCTACTTCAAAAGTGGAAATTCTCCATTTCTGTAAAATCTGACCCTGTACTGCTGAGACACCCCCTTTCATTTACCCACCTGAGCATATCTGGATGAAGCAGTCATTCTATCTTCTGCCTCTAGCACTGCAGCATCTGATTGGGTTTAATATTATTTCTTGCTCTTTTGTATCATCCGAGTAAGTTTTTGAAGAAGATTCAGCCACAGGCTTTCAATATGCATTGATCTGGGGGGTTTTAAAATCATTATTCAAGTATGATTGCCAGTCTAGCTTATCTTACCCTTCTTCATTATACCAAAAAGATATGCTCTGGTGAGGCTGCCCTTTTTCATGTCCCTGCCTTTTGATCATCCGGCTGTGCTGAACAGTCATTCTTCTGCAAGGCATGCTGCATGGATTCCCAGGGGATTGTCATGTTGGCCACAGAAGTCCTCTTTGGCAGAGGCTAATGGTTGGGAAGTGAATACAGCTCTGGGATTCACTGGTGGCAGGGGGATGTCAGCAGGAAGGATCACTTGTTCTTGGCACAAGCATGTGGCACTTGTTACTTGCTCTCCTGGGCAACAACCATAAACCTTCTCGAACACAACTAAAAATACCTCCCCAACAGAGGAAACCACTGGAAAATGAGAGAAAAAACTCACTGATATGCCAGGAAGTGGAAATATGATGGGGTGGGGCTCAAAAGAGCCAAATGCAGATTGTTCCCGTGGAATGAGTATCTTGGTCTTGCTGCAGCTGGAGCTCTTGTGAGATGTGGATGTTTGTGTGACTCTGGTGGGGGATTTGCACTGATCACAGATGGAGAGAGCAAGAGACGAACAACAGGTCAAGGCTTTGGCCTGGAATCCTCTCATCTCTGATATCCCACAGAGAGTCCTGATGGCTAAGAGACTGCCTTTTCCAAATAGGAATATGTCCTGAAGTAAGATCCCTGTTTTGTTGTTAAAAAACCCCTATCACTTCACAGGTCCACAGAAGAGCACCTGCCTGGGCAGCAGGAGACCACCAAAGCATAGGCATGGAAGTGGATATGCCAACTTCCATGCAGAACATCCATTGGTGAATTTAGGCTGCCTTATCTTCACTTTTCCCTGGTAAAACTTCGGATTAAGTTGACTTTTATTCACACATGGAAAGTAAATGAATCTTAATGATGCATGGGATGGGGACTGTTTCTCAGTTTCAAGAAATCCATTAGCCTCTTTGTTAGTGAGGAGTAAAAGAGCTGTTTAGAATTCATGGTACATCTTCAAAGTTTCTTTCAAAGATTATTTTTTTTCCTCTCCTCTCATGTATCTCAGAAAAAACCCACCCTGCCAAACTGCTCCAGGAAGCTCTTCTGAGATAGAGACATCCATCTCTGTGTACGGTCTGTACTTGTGAAGCAGAGCACAAAGCCCCTTTTCCATTTAATCCATATTAATTATCTCTCTGCAGCTCCTCTGTACTTTCCACTCAGCCTGGGCAACAAAAACTTGTGTGGCTGCATCTTGAACAAACCAGAGCCTTTCTCTCCACACCTGGAAAGTCAATGCTCCAAAAATAAAAATAAATTAAAAGGTTTACTGCTGAAGAATTAGGACTCTCCACGCTTGAAAACTGAATGCCGTGGGACTGTGGACTGAGGCAGATATTTTTAGTGCCATCAATATCTCCTGGAGTTGATATCTCCCAAGACAGATGGTTGTTTCCCACAGAACGTTGTCAAATGTTTGCTCAGCCAAGATCAATTTTGTTCCAAGTCCTTTCCCACCTTCTGCTGAAATATATTTCACTTGCCAGACAAAAAATTAAAGAAACAGCATGAAACTGTGCCACTGTAGAGGGTTCTCATTCCCATGGCTCTCCTCTGTCCTTTAGCCATGTGACTGACATCTCTTTTTGTGACTGTGGAAGGATAATAGATGCACTTGTGGTGTGAGCATGATGCCAAAAAAACAGGGCTCTGGTCTCATACCAGAGGCTGATTTCCTGTGAGACCTGCAAGTCACTTCTCAGCCTGTCAGAGGGTCTCACTGCCAGGCTTTGCTGTTAGATCTCCTAACACCAAAGAAATCCTGAGCTCTCAGCCTGAGCACCTCAAAGAAAATGAGGTGCAAAGTGGAAGGAGGAGCAGAAGTGGTGCTGAGGAGGAGGCATAGAGAGGCTGAAATGTGCTCATTGCTCAGCAGAACCTGCAGCATTTCTTTTTCTGTAACGCCCACGTGAGTCCGGGGACATGGAACCCCTTCGTGGGGTCTGGCAATACACTGCTCTGTGTGGATTTTCAGCTGAAATTAGCAGGAGACAAAGGACTTTTAAAAGGGTGCCATGGACTGCATTTATTTTCTTTTTCTTGCTGGTTGTTATTTTTAGCTGAGCCTGACTTGTCACAGTGTAAGAGACAGAGCTGGTACTTTCCAAAGGACAAGCTCCTTCATAATGCTTGATTGTTACAAGTGAAATTACAACAGCCAGTGCCAGCAGCAGTTTCTGAAATGTGATGATGATTCCTTCCTGTTGCTCTTTAGCTTGTTGTGGCTGTGTATTTGAAAATTGTTAATATGTGGTTGTTTTCCAGTGAGGATGTTGGCAATCCGGATCAGAAGGGTATTTCTCATCTTTAGCACTTCATGCATAAAAATAATTCTGATTTAGCTTTATAATTCTCAATCCTTTTGAAAATGCTACGAAATCAAATTCATTCCTCTACACACTGAAAGGTACATTGGATCATCTAGAATATTCTTTCAATGATGATCCATAATCTTTATTATTATGGTTTCAGAGACAGGTAAGGCTCTCATTGGAAGGGAAATCAATGCTGTGATGCCCCAAAATATATTTCATCCTTAATTTAGTTGTAAGAATACTCTATTCACTCCAGCCTGACTTTTTAAACAACCCTTTACCCTCAGACTGCTTTTGCAGAAAAGGACTGTGGGTAAAAGAAATACGCTAGTCTTGGTATTGTACTTGTTTGGGATTTGCCTGGGATTCATTAATATTTCACTCCTACGTTTTCTTTAAGATTACAGATTCCTGATCTTTAACTCATGTAAGAGGCATTTTCAGCTTCCTCCTGCCAAATGAGCATCTTTGCTATTTTCAGAATAGTATGTGTACATAAATATATATTACATACATATATGCCCAATTTATCGTTAAGTTCTTAACTTCCAGAAATCACTTTCTGTTACCTGGCAAAATCAAGTGGAAGCCTCTCTGCAAAACTTTTCATATTAGGACCCTAATTACTAATAGGGATATTTTTCTGTAGTAACCTTCAATGGAAGTAAGGTTTGCAGTGTCATAAAGGCTCCTGGGTGAGATTAGATGTGATGGGAATTGATCATTTGGTTGCAAGTGGGTTTGGGAGAACTGAATCCCCACCTAATTGTAAGAGGTGTACTTGTGCAAAGAAAAATAAGAGGATTGCAACAATTCTACATATAATAACCAGAGAGAGAAAAACTAACACATAAAAAACTATGTGTGTGAAAGATGGTGTTATTTATTAAGCCTTATTTTATCTATATCATAAAATGGTTTGGGTCGGAAGGGACCTCCAAGATCATCTCCTTCAAACCCCCCTGCTCTGGGCCTTCCCCTAGACCAGGTTCCTCAGAGCTCCATCCAACCTGGTCCTTGACACTTCTAGTGATGGGGCAGCCACAGCTTCTCTGGGCATCCTGTTCCAGTGCCTCATCATCCTCACAGGGAAAAATTCTTTCCTAATATCTAATCTAACCCTCCCCTCTATGAATTCTCTCTTGTTTTATCACTATATGCCCTACTTAGCCATTGGCTTCACTCCTGCTCTTTTGAATCACAGAATCACAGAATCAGTAAGGTTGGAAAAGACCATAGAGATCATCAAGTCCAACCTATCACCTATTACCTAATCTAGCCAAACCTGTTACCTCACCTGTTGCCATCCTACTACCAACACACCATCCTACCTATAACACACTACCCTAATATCTAGGTCATGTCACCAAGTACTTCATCCAACCTTTTCTTAAAGACCTCTAGGGACGGTGACTCCACCAACTCCCTGGGCAGCCCATTCCACTGAGACATCACCCTCTCTGTGAAAAAGTTCCTTCTAATCTCCAGTCTAAATCTCCCCTGATGCAGTTTAAGACTGTGTCCTCTTGTTCTATCACTTGTAGCCAGAGAGAAGAGACTGACACCCAGCTGGCTACACNCTGAGCTACTTTAAACCATAAGGAGAAAAAACTTTTCATTTTTCCTTAAGGATATTCATGTACCAAGGCCAATCTCTGCTCTTACGTCTTTGTTCTGGAGTTTGTCTCCCAGTTACATTAATTCATGAAACAGAAGTGGAACATCGTCATTATTAAGATCCAAATTAAGCTGTCTATCCGGTAAAGGATCCCCCCTGCCTGAAGCAAAACAGAACTGTTAATGCATTTTTTATAAACAATGCCATTAAAGATGCATGGAAGATGTCTTGTAAATATTAAAGCAGAACTATCACTTCTGTGGTTCTTTTGGGTTTTTTTCCCACTCCCTAAAACAGCACAAAAATCACCAGGTCAAATTACTTCTGATGCAAATTAAGCCCAATCCTTTGATTTCAAGTGTTTTGCCTGTTTTCTTTACCACAGTGTTAGAGTTTCTGCAAGAGCTCTGAAACAGCCTTGTTGTTCACAAACACGGCGCGTTCAGTTATGGAGCTGTGCAATAGTCAAGCTATAAAAACACTTGAATGTGAACACAGCAATTACAGAGAACACGTATGAATATTTCAAGAGATCTTGTGGTCTCCTACACCTGCTGCCTGATCAAGGCAGGTTTGACATGTAGCTGCAGGGGCTTTACTTGCCCATCCCTTGTGAGCAGGGTCGGCCCGAGGCTGGATGCAGGCATCTCCCAGGCACGTTGCCTGCTAGGCTGTTATCCCACCTAGTGGCTGCTCTTCCTTTCCACAAGGTGATCTTTTTCCCCATGATATCGGTGAAATGAGACAAGGTTTGATGTGCTATTACCTCAGCTAGCAGTGAATGTGCTTTCACATTGCTTAGTTAGATGGTCAAATGTATGCCCTTGCCTTAAGTGCCTGACACCAGGGACGGGTTTAATGCTCAGATGGGTATTCACATCATCTAAATTGATACATCAAATATAGATGTCTGTCTAATACAGCCAGCCTTGCAGTGTGAGTACTCTGCATCACTCTTTCTACTTATAGAATCATTTGGGTTAGAAAAGTCCAGTTCATTGAGTTCAACTGTTAACCCAGCACTGCCAAGCCCTCCACTAACCCATGTCCCCAAGTGCCACATCTACACAGCTTTTAAATATCTGCAGGGATGGAGACTCTACTTCCCTGGGCAGCCTGTTGCAATGCTTGACAACTATTTCAGTGAAGAAATTTTTCCTATATCCAGCCTAAACCTCCCCTGATGCAACTTGAAGCCATTTCCTCGTGTCCTATTGTTTGTTACTTGGGAGAAGACACAGACAACCACCCTGTTTGTATCTGCCTCTTAGTCCGGGCACATGAGATAATGTGAATGAGCCCTTCCCTGTTCCTGGTTATGGGACCAGCTGAAATCCCTAAGGGCAGTCACAGGAGTGACTTTTATCTTCTCTGCTGTCAATACACAGGTGTCCACAGTACACCTAAACACTGTCCATTCACTTCACCATCAGCCCCCCTGGCCTGACTGAAGCCAAAAGCAAAAATGCCATTGCTTTCCAAAGGCCCAGGGTTCTGGACAAAATTTTGAGTTGGAATCCACTGATAAAAATAATTTCGATGACCAGAAGAAGAAAGAGGACTTAAAGCAGTTCAAGAAACTTCCTACAACTGGACTGGGATAATATTTATGGTAAGCCTTCAAGACTGAGCTTACTGTGAAATCCTCTGTTGCTTCCTTTCAACCTTGCTCTTCACCTCTCTATTTTTATGCCATGTTTTGCTCTGTTACAACTTTCTAAGAATTTCTTTATTATCCAAAGAAGGGGGATCTGTCCCAGCTTAATTCTGAAAGTCCCCGTAGTCCTTAAATGCATGACTCACATTGACTGGATGGACTAATTCTTTACATTGACTTCTGCACCCAGAAAAAACGCTTGATTCCTTTCATGATCTTTTTTTCCCTTGTTTTGATGTCAGTCTTGTTTTCTGGGACTAAAGGAGAACTCAAGAGTAGAGAGCTGAAGTTCCCAGCATGTTATTGAAGAGTGTTCACAGCTCACTGGAGAGCAGAGATTTAATAAGGAAGGTCAGCCCAGAAAATTAATGATTAATCTTAACCTTTTTCTATAGAATAGGTGAATCTTCATAGAAAAGTAGAACTATAAGAATTATTTTCATAAAACAAATGACTTTGTTAGAAAACAAAACCTTTGTCCTGACCATCACTTTTACTAAATAAGTCTCAGTATTTAATTTCTTTTTCATTGAACAAAACATAACAAAATTAATTGCTTCAGCCTACTGACATTTATTTAAGTGAAAACATTCCCACCTATGCTGTCTTTGCCAATGTACTGGAAGAAAATTCTCCCTAGAAACGTGATAAAAGGCACAGAAAATTTGACACATACTTTCTTTTTCTTTTCCTCTGCTGTATTTTTTTATACAATTTGGTGATGAAATGCATTTACCATCACTACTGTACTCAATTTAACAGTCAGCTTCTTCATGAAGAAACGTGTAGCTCCTTTCTCCCTGAGCTGCTGCGGAAGCTGTTTCCCAAGACTCTCAATTAGCTGCCTGCCCAAGCTGTCTTTTCCAACCAGATCAGACAGCCAAGATTCCCTTCATGTCTCCTTGCTGCCTGCTACACTTTAATTTACATTTCCAGCAGGATCCTCTACAAGTGGTCTGCCACCTGGTTATACCACGGAAAGGTTTGTTGGGTCAGGGAGCCCACTGCAGAGTGGAGAGTCAAAACTTCTGTAACTTTGGACTGCTGCAGCTTCTTTTCTCCAATCTTCCTAGGGCTGAGAGATGCTCGTGCAGTCTGTGGATGAGAGGGATTTCCCATGACACATGGGTACCTGGTCACAGCCGTGGACCCAGGGCAGAGCTGAGTGTGGTGTTGCCTTTCCCTCTGGGCTGCAGGTCAGTGCACAGGCATCCTTGGGGAAAAAATTGAAGGAAAATTATTTGTCAAATTTCTACTATTGTGTTTCATAATTTTTGTTATTTAAGTCTTGTGGGAAGCCACTCAGTATCTAAAACTTATTTCTAGACAAAATCTGGTAATAAACTCCCATTTGGCTAATGATCAGTTTCCAAAAATAATTGCTCTGGAATTANCTGCTCTTCCTTTCCACAAGGTGATCTTTTTCCCCATGATATCGGTGAAATGAGACAAGGTTTGATGTGCTATTACCTCAGCTAGCAGTGAATGTGCTTTCACATTGCTTAGTTAGATGGTCAAATGCATGCCCTTGCCTTAAGTGCCTGACACCAGGGACGGGTTTAATGCTCAGATGGGTATTCACATCATCTAAATTGATACATCAAATATAGATGTCTGTCTAATACAGCCAGCCTTGCAGTGTGAGTACTCTGCATCACTCTTTCTACTTATAGAATCATTTGGGTTAGAAAAGTCCAGTTCATTGAGTTCAACTGTTAACCCAGCACTGCCAAGCCCTCCACTAACCCATGTCCCCAAGTGCCACATCTACACAGCTTTTAAATATCTGCAGGGATGGAGACTCTACTTCCCTGGGCAGCCTGTTGCAATGCTTGACAACTATTTCAGTGAAGAAATTTTTCCTATATCCAGCCTAAACCTCCCCTGATGCAACTTGAAGCCATTTCCTCGTGTCCTATTGTTTGTTACTTGGGAGAAGACACAGACAACCACCCTGTTTGTATCTGCCTCTTAGTCCGGGCACATGAGATAATGTGAATGAGCCCTTCCCTGTTCCTGGTTATGGGACCAGCTGAAATCCCTAAGGGCAGTCACAGGAGTGACTTTTATCTTCTCTGCTGTCAATACACAGGTGTCCACAGTACACCTAAACACTGTCCATTCACTTCACCATCAGCCCCCCTGGCCTGACTGAAGCCAAAAGCAAAAATGCCATTGCTTTCCAAAGGCCCAGGGTTCTGGACAAAATTTTGAGTTGGAATCCACTGATAAAAATAATTTCGATGACCAGAAGAAGAAAGAGGACTTAAAGCAGTTCAAGAAACTTCCTACAACTGGACTGGGATAATATTTATGGTAAGCCTTCAAGACTGAGCTTACTGTGAAATCCTCTGTTGCTTCCTTTCAACCTTGCTCTTCACCTCTCTATTTTTATGCCATGTTTTGCTCTGTTACAACTTTCTAAGAATTTCTTTATTATCCAAAGAAGGGGGATCTGTCCCAGCTTAATTCTGAAAGTCCCCGTAGTCCTTAAATGCATGACTCACATTGACTGGATGGACTAATTCTTTACATTGACTTCTGCACCCAGAAAAAACGCTTGATTCCTTTCATGATCTTTTTTTCCCTTGTTTTGATGTCAGTCTTGTTTTCTGGGACTAAAGGAGAACTCAAGAGTAGAGAGCTGAAGTTCCCAGCATGTTATTGAAGAGTGTTCACAGCTCACTGGAGAGCAGAGATTTAATAAGGAAGGTCAGCCCAGAAAATTAATGATTAATCTTAACCTTTTTCTATAGAATAGGTGAATCTTCATAGAAAAGTAGAACTATAAGAATTATTTTCATAAAACAAATGACTTTGTTAGAAAACAAAACCTTTGTCCTGACCATCACTTTTACTAAATAAGTCTCAGTATTTAATTTCTTTTTCATTGAACAAAACATAACAAAATTAATTGCTTCAGCCTACTGACATTTATTTAAGTGAAAACATTCCCACCTATGCTGTCTTTGCCAATGTACTGGAAGAAAATTCTCCCTAGAAACGTGATAAAAGGCACAGAAAATTTGACACATACTTTCTTTTTCTTTTCCTCTGCTGTATTTTTTTATACAATTTGGTGATGAAATGCATTTACCATCACTACTGTACTCAATTTAACAGTCAGCTTCTTCATGAAGAAACGTGTAGCTCCTTTCTCCCTGAGCTGCTGCGGAAGCTGTTTCCCAAGACTCTCAATTAGCTGCCTGCCCAAGCTGTCTTTTCCAACCAGATCAGACAGCCAAGATTCCCTTCATGTCTCCTTGCTGCCTGCTACACTTTAATTTACATTTCCAGCAGGATCCTCTACAAGTGGTCTGCCACCTGGTTATACCACGGAAAGGTTTGTTGGGTCAGGGAGCCCACTGCAGAGTGGAGAGTCAAAACTTCTGTAACTTTGGACTGCTGCAGCTTCTTTTCTCCAATCTTCCTAGGGCTGAGAGATGCTCGTGCAGTCTGTGGATGAGAGGGATTTCCCATGACACATGGGTACCTGGTCACAGCCGTGGACCCAGGGCAGAGCTGAGTGTGGTGTTGCCTTTCCCTCTGGGCTGCAGGTCAGTGCACAGGCATCCTTGGGGAAAAAATTGAAGGAAAATTATTTGTCAAATTTCTACTATTGTGTTTCATAATTTTTGTTATTTAAGTCTTGTGGGAAGCCACTCAGTATCTAAAACTTATTTCTAGACAAAATCTGGTAATAAACTCCCATTTGGCTAATGATCAGTTTCCAAAAATAATTGCTCTGGAATTAATGATCCAAGGAGGGGTTTTTGTTTAATCACACTATCTTTATACCAACGTAGACCAGAATTATCAGATCAACTCTAACAGGACCTTTTGCTGTAGTGAATGACAATATAATGAAAATATCACCTTAAGCCTGCAGCAAAGAGCAGCTTCAGGCGTGTTGCAGTTGATCCTCCCTGTCTAACATCATATTCAACTCTGTATTCTGAAACCTGTGAACTCAAACATAGCTTAAATGCAAAGAAACAGGAGCAGGAATAATTTTCCTCCCTTTGCCTGCTCTGGAAGGCTCTTTGCACTCATGAGTGTCCTGGTCTGTAAAGAGTTTATTGGTCTGGTCTCTATCTAATGTGTCTGGAGTATAAAAAGGGGGTTTGGTGCTTTTAGTGTCTTTTCTTAATGAAAAGAAATTTTCAGGCTGATCCACTTTCAAAGTTGAAGCCAATGCAGGGTCCAGGCACAGGAATGGAAGACATACAATATCAAGCTGTCTGTATTTTCATTAACAGCCAAGGAAAACCATTNGGCTGCAGCTTCTTTTCTCCAATTTTCCTAGGGCCAAGAGATGCTCATGCAGTCTGTGGACGAGAGGGATTTCCCATGACACAAGGGTACCTGGTCACAGCGGTGGACCCAGGGCAGAGCTGAGTGGGGTGTTGCCTTCCCCTCTGGGCTGCAGGTCAGTGCATAGGCATCCTTGGAGAAAAAATTGAAGGAAAATTATTTGTCAAATTTCTACTACTGTGTTTCATAATTTTTGTTATTTAAGTCTTGTGGGAAGCCACTCAGTATCTAAAACTTATTTCTAGACAAAATCTGGTAATAAACTCCCATTTGGCTAATGATCAGTTTCCAAAAATAATTGCTCTGGAATTAATGATCCAAGGTGGGGTTTTTGTTTAATCACACTATCTTTATACCAACGTAGACCAGAATTATCAGATCAACTCTAACAGGACCTTTTGCTGTAGTGAATGACAATATAATGAAAATATCACCTTAAGCCTGCAGCAAAGAGCAGCTTCAGGCGTGTTGCAGTTGATCCTCCCTGTCTAACATCATATTCAACTCTGTATTCTGAAACCTGTGAACTCAAACATAGCTTAAATGCAAAGAAACAGGAGGAGGAATAATTTTCCTCCCTTTGCCTGCTCTGGAAGGCTCTTTGCACTCATGAGTGTCCTGGTCTGTAAAGAGTTTATTGGTCTGGTCTCTATCTAATGTGTCTGGAGTATAAAAAGGGGGTTTGGTGCTTTTAGTGTCTTTTCTTAATGAAAAGAAATTTTCAGGCTGATCCACTTTCAAAGTTGAAGCCAATGCAGGGTCCAGGCACAGGAGTGGAAGACATACAATATCAAGCTGTCTGTATTTTCATTAACAGCCAAGGAAAACCATTACGGTACTGAAGCACTCAGCTTTTGTCTTTTGCATAGATCAATTAGCTGGAGATAACTAGGGAGATGCCTGAAAAAAGGAGCAATTACAGTTAATCAATAATCCTCAAATGGCAGCAATTAAAATTCTGGGGGAAAATTATTAAAAAGAAAGCAGGCAAGGTAATGGCAAATCATCCATCAGCCATTCTGAGAGGTTTTGCAGATCTCAACTTGAAGAAAGGAAGAGATTTTAATTAAATCATCATCTGAGGATGCCATTGATCCTTCATGTGCAACAATTTAGAATGCAAGAAACAGCTTTAAATAGCCATAATTGTAAAAGATGTGTTTGTTTTCCCCCAAAATGGGCCCCTTGCCTGGCTATGTAAAAGAGATGATTCTGCTGAAACAATATGGGAGAGCTCCCTGCTTTTAAATGGTCTAATTTCCATCTCCTTTAGCTGAGTCAATTTAGTGCAGAACATATGTATTTGTATCCAAATAGAGATGTTTGTACACAGCATTTTCTGCATAACTTTGTCCCCAGCCCCAAAAAGATAAAACCAATGGATTGGTTCAGCAGGGCTTGTGTTTCCCTGACATGAGGAATTTAAGTAGCTTGACTTGGGAAATTATTTTCCTCAGCTCCAGTCAGCACACAAGTTCCATTTTTAGTGATTCTCAACAGCCTTTTGGAGGCTCAGCCATGGGGGTCCCTCTGTGTCTTGAAGGGGCAGCACAGATGGGTATGAATTTTGAGAGGTCACCTGCTGTTTCAGAAGCAAAGGCTGGTTTGGGGTGGTATTTCTCAATGCTGCACAAGTGTCTGCCCCTGCTCACTGATGATCAGGAGGCGTTCCCAATCACCTCGCAGCTGGCCAAGGCTGGGGGATGCTGGGAATGAACTCAGTCTGCCTTGTTAGGTGACTTAAGTGGCCTCAGGTGTCTGGGTTTTCCCTTGGTGGGAAAATGGAGCATCTTTGTGGAGCCTGGAGACTCACTCACATTGCAGAGAACAAAGTTGCAAGGTTCTTCCAGGCTGACGACACCAGAACGAGAGGGCACGGCCTCAAGCTACGCCAGGGGAGGTTCAATCTTAACGGTAGGAAGCGGTTTTTCACAGAGAGAGTAATTGCATATTGGAATGGGCTGCCCAGGGAGGTGGTGGAGTCGCCATCCCTGGAAGTGTTTAAGAGAAGACTGGACGAGGAGCTTAGTGACATGGTCTAGCTGGGGGGTGTAGGGCTGGATGATTCTGGGTCCCTTCCGGCTCGGAGTGGCCTGCTAGACTGTGAGGGATCTAGGTTGGTGTTATGCTCTGGGATGTGCTCTCGGTCTCTGTACGGGTGTTAGATGATGAGTTGGACTAGATGATCCTTGTGGGTCCCTTCCAACTCATAATATTCTGTGATTCTGTGTGTGATTCTGTAAGGGATTTTGGTGTTTTTTATTGTGTGCTGTTACTTTAAAGTAGTGTGGGGTTTTTCCAGCATTTTTGCCTTTGTAGTGACAGAGTTGATGGTTATTGGATTGGAGAATATGAAATTTGCTGGGTCTGGGCCTTGGGACAATAGGATTTCTTTGCCAGGGAATGTGCATGTAACCTTCTGCATGTTCAAACTAGAAAGACTCAGCTCTGCCAAACACTGAGATGGTGATGTTCCTGATGGGTTTGGTGCTGGAGTTGTGCTGCAGGAGGCTGGTGCAAATGGGGTTGGTTCAGTTGGAAGACTGTGCTTTCTATCTCCTCCCCCTCCCTCCTCAAATCCCCTCAGCAGCTGTAGGTTAGAGAGCTTTTCTTTCCTTGATTAAATATCTGCAGTTATATTGAAGCTGGTTAGACTGCTCACAGGAGACAAATTAAGTATTCATGTGAGCATTTGCAAGATGAGGCGTTCGACCTTGCTCTGCCTGATTTCCCTACCTGACTGTACAGCAGAACAGTTAACATGACCCTTCTGTGTCAGAGAGGAAAGATGCTTGCAGTGTCTGTCTCTAGCCAAGTCGGGGCATCAAAGATGGTATCTTTGGGGACACATATGCCTCTTTTCCTCATAATATCCACCTGCATTAGGTGCCTGGGGCAGCCTGAAGGAGACATTATGAATTACCACATCTGTCCTCTTCCTAGTGTCACAGCTTACAGCTTTTGCCCAGGGAGCCAATCCTGCTGTTAAGATGGACGTAGGAGTTACAAACCAAGCACTGGGGTTACAAACCAAGGAAGATTTCCTTATCGTGCTAAATAGCTCTAGGAAGCATTTCCTGAAGTATCCTTTGTACTTAGGGCTTGATCTGCGGGGCTACCACAAAGTGCAGCCTTCACACCAAAATCTGCATACCTGAAACACTCATTTGACCAGTCCAAAGGCTTTACCTTCAATATATGCATTGGGTTGGGTCCAAACACTGCTTTGCTTTACATTCTCTGCTCTTTTAAATGGAAGCTTAAGGATAATTTTCTGAAGGAGTAAGATATGTTATTAATCTGGAGGGAGAGGAACTTAAGGGTAAGTTTAAACATGTTTATGTACAGTCTGTTGTACCACTCCAGTGCAGGATAACTGATTCAGCTTTGTGACAGCAAGGCAACAAACTAAAACCTCATGCTGCAATGGTGGTTATTTAATAAATATTGATAAAAAGGCTTCATCTTGCCTCAGAATGGTTGCCCTGTTTTGGATGTCACATCTAGACCAACGCTTTGTCTCCTGCAAGACATTTGGGCAGGTAAAATTGTGGAGCAGATAATCCTGAGTGCAATTATGCAGCACTGCAGGATGACCATGACATCAGATCTAGTCAACATGGATTTAAGAGAGGTAGGTCCTGCCTGTCCAACCTGGTCTCCTTTTATGAACTGGTGATTCGCCTGGCCGATGAGAGAAAGGCCATAGATGTTGTGTACCGGGACTTCAGTAAAGCCTTCAACACTGTTTCCCATGGTTAACTTCAGGAGAAACTCTCAGCCCATGGCTTGGACAGGAGCATCCTGCGCTGGATAAGGAATTGGTGGGATGGATGAGCCCAGAGAGTGTTGGTAAATGGGGTTCCATTCAGCTGGTGGTTGGTCACTAGTGGTGTCCCACAGGGATCAGTGTTAAGCCTGGTACTGTTTAATATCTTCATTGATGATCTGGATGGGGAAATTGAGTCCACCATTACCATTTGCTGGGAGCAAATGTTCATCTGCCAGAGGGTAGGAAGGGCCCTTCAGAGGGACCTTGACAGACTAGAGAAATGGGCTGATTCTAACGGTATGAGATTTATCGAGTCCAAGTGCCGGGTTCTTCACTTTGGACACAACAACCCCATGCCCCGCTATCGGCTGGGGGATGAGTGGCTGGAGAGTGGTCAGGCGGAGAGGGATTTGGGAGTGTTGGTAGACAGGAAACTGAATATGAACCAGCAGTGTTCCCAAGTGGCTAAAAGGGCCAATGGCATCCTGGCCTGTATCAGGAACAGCGTGGCCAGTAGGACCAGGGAAGTTATTTTTCCTCTACATTTGGCACTGGTCAGACCGCATATTGAGTACTGCGTCCAGTTCTGGACCCCTCAGTTTAAGAAAGATGTTGAACTGCTTGAGAAGGGCAATGAGGATGGTGAAGGGTCTGGGGAGTGAAGCCTATGGGGAGTGACTGAGAGAGCTGGGGTTGTTCAGTGTGGAGAAGAGGAGGCTCAGGGGAGACTTTATTGGTCTCTACAACTACCTGAAGGGAGGCTGCAGTCAAGTGGGAGTAGGTCTCTTCTCTCAGGCTACCAGTGACAGAACAAGAGGACAGAGTTAAAGCTGCACCATGAGAGGTTTAGACTAGATATTAGGAAGAACTTTTTCACCAAAAGAGTGATTTCTCAGTGGAATGGACTGCCCAAGAAGGTGATAGAATCGCAGTCCCTGGAGGTGTTTAAGAAAAGATTGGATGATGTACTTAGTGACATGATCTAGATAATAGGATGGTGTGTTGGGTAATAGGTTGGCAATGGGTTGGACTTGATGATCTCTATGGTCTTTTCCAACCTTGTAAATTCTGTGATTCTGTGGCAAGGGAAAGCCGTGTGATGAGACCAGGCTGGCTGATGACTGGGAGGTGTTTGAGAGGAGCCTTCCTCATCCTCCTTCAACTATCCAGCTCTGCTAGTGTACAAATTATAAACCATTCGTGCTTCTCTCTTTTCTGCTTCATCAGAGCACACAGCTCTTGCCTCCATCCAAACCCTAAATTTTACTTAGATGACGTTTTCACTCCTTTGAGTTGCACCTGCCTAAAGTACCACCAAATTGTGCTGTTGACTGGCTTGAGGCTTTTTCAAGACTAATAAGGAATGAAGAGCAGGACCCAGGTCATGTTGGGTCCCATTTTGTGCTTGTAGGCAAAAAAAATGTCTTCTCTGAACAAGGAAAAATCAAGATGATGTTCTCTTTCTTTCTTTCTTTCTTTTTTTTCCTGTATGATTTCTGTCAAAGCCTCTGTATTTACCAAGGACTAAATGTTCCCCTGCACTCTCTGTTTTCTCTGATTACCTGTATGTTTTGAGGAGAAATGGAGCCACTTCCAAACACAGACTGTGACAGCTGATGTCCTCATTTTCTGAGCTAGGTCAGGTCTTTGTCCTCCTGTTTACCAAAAAGATGGTGCCCGTATCTACACCCTAAAGTAACAAGAGCAGTTGGTCCTCATTGGCTCTGAGATTCCAAAACATGTTTAGCCTTAGTGAAACAGAATAAAATCTCTAAGACTTAGGATTTTAAATAAGTGACTTGTTTGATTATGAATCACTAATTGCGGTGAAGCAGGAAGGGTGCGTAAGGGCTGTCTGTAACACTTCCATGGAATTGGCCTTTTTCAGAGACAGTGGTTGTATGCAAGGTGGTAAATGCAGTGAAGAAAGCTCTGCTCTGTGAGACTGGTCCAGGAGATCTCCAGTGCTGACATCTTTCTGGAGTCTTTTAGGTGCCAACTCCCTGGGACCTGCAGGCCATCTCCTCACTCCTTCCCTTGAAGCAGGACAGAGACAGGCTGCTGAAGGGCTGCTAAATCGTATAGTAGCTGCTCCTTCAGTTTGTCCTTTCCTCCCCTGTGGGGAAAAAGGGACGATGGGCTCAAAGACCACCCAGGGACTGTAGTCTGCAGCAGGAGAGCAAACCTCAGCTTATATAAACAAATCCCTCCCCACCTACCCACATCAGCATTTGCTGCTCCAACATACTGGCCTGGCTGCCCTCTGGTTTCTCCAGAGAAGCTCAGAAAGACCCAAAAGGCATCAAAAGAATGAATTCTCTCCACTGTGTGGGTTTTCTTTTTTATCATCTCTGGATGAAGCCCAAGATACACCCTGAAATACATCATCAGCGATGCTCCTGGGCTTCTCCCCTTCCTTTCTGCTTCAGTGCAAATGTTAAAGCAGGTGCCAGTTCTGCTTATAACCGCTTTAAAAAGGAGCAGAACTCAAAGGAAGCCTCGCCAGCAAGCTTTGCTTTCCCACCCAGCAGGGATGAGCCGTGTGGCAAATCATTTGTTAAATTGAATCTTGCATTCTGCACTCCAGCAGGAGGAAAACAAGAGGTACCACAATTATAACTTCATTCCCTGATTACCTGCCTCAGCATGGCAGCAATAAGCATTCACAATTTGTCTCTGCATGGCCAATTCATCTTTAAACTGAAACAGCATCTTAATTGTATGTGCTAATAGTCAGCTTCAATCAAAAGTTACTCTGAGTCATTCCAGCTACACTAGCTGGGGCTCCCAGAACTCGCTTTTGCTAGTGAAGGGACTCAAATGAGATCATTGTGGTTTTATTTATGTATATGATCAACAAGGTGGGGGGAGCGCTGGCAGCCTTATAAACTTGGGGGCATCTTTATCACTTGGCATTAAGCTGGGGAGACAGGACAGCTGGGATTTATGGGTTAGTGGATGTGGCTCCTTTTTATGGCTGTTGCGTGATTTAGGGAGAGCTGAGCTTGTGGATGGAAAAACTGATGTGAAGGAGGGTCTTGAGTTTTGGTTTCACAGTTCCTGTTGATGACAATAGTGATAAATTTCAAAGGGTTTTGCAGTGAGGCTGCAGCTTTCAATTATTGGCGTAGAGACGCACATGTCAATAAGCTGAGTGAGAGCAAACCTTTTTCCAAGGCAAACGTTTGGCTGTGAAAGTCTGCAAGCCTGATGGGTGTTAAATCTCTTCCTGGTTTGTGACAGACTGAGATTAAACCTGCAGGCTCTCAGGTTCATCAGCTGAGCACAGAACAGTTTTCTCTTCTCACAACTCCTGGAGACTTTCCTCTCCTGGTAAAATGCATGTGCAGGGCCCAAATTGGGGACCCATAAGGATGGCATGAAAGCAGGATTAGGCCAGCAGAGCCCATAAGGATGAGATGAGACTTCAGCAAGGGCTTCCCTAACCTAGAGAGGGAACCTCTGTACGTGCTTTTCCACACCATTAAGTCACACTATGAATCAATAGCAGACAAATGACTCTTTGCCAGTGGCTAGTGTATGAGATTTTTCTTTATTATGGCTTCTGCTGAAGTGTTACTACAGAGGGAGAAGGTTGAAACTAATCTAATTACTCTCCTAGACAATAATTACCCAGGTATGTGGACCCTGCTGCCAGATGTGAAAACCAGGGCTTTTTGGTTCAGATCTTTCTAGTGGAAGAATTCAGCTCCCCTTATAAACTCCTAAGTACAGCTCAAAGGTGTAAAATTACTGTAGCAGTGAAGAACCTCACACGGTAACTGAAGAGGGAATGTGCTGGAAGAGAGTGATCAGTGACTAACAATTGCTGTATGGCACTAAGAGGCATACGAGAAAATGGCAAGTGCTAGGGGCACAGCAGCCTCAGCAGGGGAAGGCAAAACCCAGCTCCTAATTCCTGCAGAAACCTCCATGTCCTTTTGTGGCACGAATAAGGTACCGAGATCTACTGAAGAATGTTTTCTTTCTCCTCAGCACTCTGGAACGCTTTCCCTAGGTGCTTTGTTTACCTCTGGGAGCAGGAAGGAAAAATGTTTCTGTACCACCCTGAAGGCTCAGGAGGAGCTGCTTCACCCTCACATTGGTGGGTGTTACACCGAGGTGCACTGCACGGCCTCTCCCCAGCAGTTCTCCACAGGTTCCTGCTGTGATCTTGCATGGCTAGGAAATCAAAAGGACTTCCACCAAATAAATAAAGCTGCTTTGAGATTTCCTCCTTCCTCTGCCTGCCAACATCTCTGAGGACAGATGATGTTTAATGGCTCTCTTCTCTGCTATGAACTTCACTCCCCATTTTTGTGTGTTTGTATTTGTGAGCACTGATGTAGGAAACTCCTTTCCTTGCTCCTGCACGTGTTGCCCCTTGCAGCTCCACCTCCTTAGGACTCAGCAGCTGTGTCCTCCCTCTTTGCTTTCCCTTCTTTTCCATGCATTCCTTAATTATGTAAAACAGCACCCAGCTCCCTGCTCTCTCTGACCTGCCCCTGGCCACAGGCCTTCAGTCTGTTTTCTGTTAGATGCCAGTGCCCTGGAGACATTCAAGGCCAGGCTAGGCACGGCTCTGAGCAACCTGGTCTAGTGGAAAGTGTCCCTGCTTATTGGAAGGATGTTGAGAGAGCAAGTTTGATTTTAAAATTGAGAGGAGGCTGGGTTTCTTTAATGTGCTGTGGGTAAATGTTACGGTCTTTCATGCCATATAAGGAGTTTGGTGTTGTAAGGTTGGTATCACTTGTTCGTGGGTGGGTTTGCTGAAGAGAGTTCTGGAACATGGGAGGGGATATGCAGATAGATGGGCAAGAACATGGTGCAGAGTATATCCAAGAAGGTTCTGGAAAGTTCTAATGGACAATGAATATGCATAAACCGGGCAGGCAAACCAAATGTATAAATGTACCTCTCTCCCTTTGTTTGCGGAGCAAGTCTTTGGTGGATTATCCCCCGTGCTCCCAGCGCTGAATAAAATGTACCATCCATATCATTGGTGGTTGGAGTTATTTTCCTCAGCTCAGTTGGACTAGATGGCCTTTAAAGGTCCCTTCCAATCCAAACTATTCTACGACTGTTGGGCCCCATGCACTGGGCTGATGGGGATTTTACTTGCAGTATCTACAGGCTTTCAGACTTAGGGCTGAAGTTCAACTGCTGGTGCTTTTTCTAAGCAGGCTAGATGAAGGCATAATGTTACACGAAAGGAAAAAGAATTCCATCGCCTTATTCACATATTTCTGATGCCAGACACACCAATGAAGAGAAGTGCTGGATAAAGACCAGAGGAGTTTGCAATTAACACATTAAACAGATCTACTGGCTGTAGGATCAAAAGCAGGGTAAGAAGTGAAACACCCATGCAATGTGACCGTGGCTTTGTGTCAGTGATTTGATTTGTGCTAAAGGTAAAGGCCCATAGGAAGCTGATGCTGCCTTGTAAACTCCTTCTCCTTTCATGTAAACTACTTCCCACAGTCTGGCACTGAACAGATAATTTCTCTCTCCTTTTTGTCTCTTTATACCGGCATAATCTTCAGGATCTGATTCCTGCCTTTGCTGTGTAGTCACTTGCTGCTAAACAAACTTCTGTACATGTGCCAGGCAGTATTTTGTTGACAAAAATCACTTTGTCACCAGAATTATATGTATGTGCCTGATGAAATGCCTTCAAGTGACAGAATGCTTTTAGTCACATGAATTTACTCGACTTAATGATATTAGGAGGATTAAACCAAGAATTTCATCAGACTCCTTTCTCTAAGGGAAACATTTCATTGATCGTCTCTGAAGTAGGAGGCACCTGTGGAGTCAAATGTATTTGATGAACAAGCCTGCCATGGCCTTAAAATAGCTGCAGCAGGACACAAAGTCTCAGAAGGAGGTTGTATTAGGGTTTCATGAAAAAACTAATGCAGTGGAGGCAGGACTGAAATTTCTCTGTGAGATGTGACACTATGTGGGACTTGGGTTTTGGATGTCATATCACTGTGATCATCACCCTAAGGGGTGAGATTTTATTCCTCATATGACTTTCACAATAGAAAATGTGGGTTTGGTAAAATAATTATTTTTTTCAGGCACTGAGAGGAGAGCATCAACAACATGCAAAACCCAGAATAACCAAAGATTTTATTGGGATTTTCACCTTTTCTTGGAGACTTTTCTATTTTATGATCCTTCTCTTGAATGTTTTCCTAGGGCAGGCTTAGCTGCTTCTCTGTGGGCAGCAGTGCTAAAGTAGGGACGTGCTCTACTTGTCTTTTCTGCAGGACATTTAACTTTCTGTGCTTGGTGGTAGAAGAAATTGGTTGGAAGGGACCCACAATAAAAAAAACCCCTCACATTCTTTTTACCCAGAGGTCACAAATAGAGTAAATGCTGCTTGCTTTTGTGTATGGCGATGCCTAATGATATTCTGTCTTTTATTCTGCCATAGAAAGCTTTGGTTTCATCTCTTGGTTCCTCCTACAGCTGGACGATGAATGAAAAGGGATCTTCAGGCATTTGTATCTGCTGGGAGCTCACATACAGCTATAATAATTAATAATAATTACCTAAATTATTCCTAGTGTGTCTTTGGCTGTGCTCAGATGAGGCTCTGAAAGCCTTTTGGACAGACAGATAAGAACTGATCCCCTATTCAGCCTGAGACGACCTCATGCTAGTGTAAGGCAGTTTATTTGGACCATTGCTCTGCTTTTGCCCCAGGGCACCAGATTTGGAGAAATCAATGCACAAGGTTTATTTATATGCCCATCGTTCCTTGTGTGGCTGTAGAGCCAGGATCAAGCCACAGAATATTCTGAGTTGGAAGGGACCCACAAGGATCATCAAGTCCAACTCCTAAGTGAATGTCCATACAGGGATTGAACCCACAACCCTGCCACCTGTAAATTCATCCAGGGAATTACACCTCTTGCTGAAATTTCTTACTGGTGACTCACTGCTGCTACTTCTAATGAGATATCCTTTTTTTATATGCTTTTTTTTTTTTTTGTGCTTTGATGTGGAGTGTTTTGCAGGTCCCCCAGATTTGCGGTGTGGCTCTTCTCAGGGACCCTGCTTTTGTGGGGGCTCCTGGGTGTTTCCTCCATGTCCTTCTCTCTGGGACACAGAGAGTTTGCCCCTTCTCCCTTGTCCATAGTGGCCAAGGGCTGCACAAGCAGTTAACGCAGTAGTTACGTCTTTCCTCTCTAAATCATGAGTCAGTATTTTTATAACAAAAACATGAAGAAGACCACCAGGTATGTTTGTGAAATCAAAACCCCACTAATTGTAAGCCTACGACTTAGTAAAGACAAGTGTATACATGGTGTCAAAACTGGTGCTGCTTCTTGTTAGTGGATTTTTCCCCATTGCCAACTGATTCATCTCTAAAATAAACAAGCAGTGTTGAAATTAAAGCACATTAATATAGCTGGTTTGTAAATAAAAAGGAGAGTTAGCCAGACAGAGCAGAAACATAAATAGAGACCAAATGTTATATTATAATGAGAGACGATGCTCCTGTTTAGAAAAAGATTCTCATCCCCCTGCACGCTTGTGGTAGTGGTAGGGCTGCTGGTATAGCAGAAATGCCACTGCCTCATTCTGCAAATGTTGAGATAAATCTGTTATTTGAACTTTGGTCAATTATAAAAAACATTTTGAAGGTCCACAGCAATTGCCCACTTGAAGGGTTTCCCTGGAAACCCCTCTTAGAAAAGTTTATTTTGGTGAATTGCACTGCAAATATCATGTCAGGCTTGGGGGAGGGGAAGGAGAAAGGAGTCCAAACTTTCTATTACTTCTTCTGAAAAGTATCTGAGTGTGTGGAGGTGGTTTCCATAACTTGCAATATAGAAACAGGGAGGTTACGGTCACCATCGTGTAATTTGGGGGACGTGGCTGAGCATTGCTGCTCCCTCGTAGGAACAGCTTGTGGCTGGATATTAAGATAGAGATTATTCAGTACGACGCACTTGAGTCACACAAGGAAGAATTAATTGACACCTAGATGTATTGGGGGTAGGGACAGTGACAACATATGATGAATGGAAGGCACAGCAGTGAGAACAGATGTATGCTGGAAGGACAGCGTGATGAATGTGCACTGTGATATTCACAGCGCCTGAGAAACCGCTCCTGATCTGATACCGGTTCAGTAACTACAGTCATGTTTGACTACGGTGGTGACTTGATTGATTTAATTAGCTCTCATTAATGGCATTGAAGGTAGTTCAACAACAAGCGGAGGAGAGTTGCGCTGAAGTGTTGCATGTTAATTGCTCGATGATTTGTATTATGGGACAGCTCTTTTGCATAAGTACAAATTAGATGATAAGTTGTTTGGAAACACCGATGTCAATCCTTGTGGGAGCACAGGCTGTGAGAGGAGAGACTTTGTGCGCCTTCCCCATCCCAACACAGGCTCCCTGCACCCGGAGCAGGTTTACAGCTCCAACAAGGCTCTGGCCACAGCCCACAGGGCCTCTTACCACCTTCCCAGTAGAAGGAATCTTACAAATCAATATTCTCATTAAAGCTTATAAATTATTCTTTTGATCTACATTCCCTCTGAGGAAGGGAGCAAGCTGGCCCAGAGAAAATTAAAATAGCCCCTAAGGCTCTATCTACACAGTTGATATATATTTTTTTAACCTTTGTCATAATAGCATTTTCAAATTCAATTTGATGCTCATAAACCCCCTGCAAAATGACAACATTTGGTCAAACAAGAAAATTTCCTTCCCATATTTATTATTTCATGTAAGATGCAGCTAAACTAAACATTGCCTGACTTACGTGGGAGTTACCTGTCTCTGCCCTGGACTTTACTGCTCTTTATAGCTCTCTGTGTCTGGCCTGGCATTTTCTGTGCCCAAAATCTGCTGCAGGCTGAGCTCTTTGCAGATGTCTTTACTCTTAGGAAATGGCAGACACACATCTCCAAAGATCAAGATAAGGATGAGAGGGCACTCTCTGTCTGTTTAGTAAACTAAATGTAAGAGGTATTTACTTTCCTCTTGTTCAGGTGAGGAGAGGAAGCAGGCTGAGGGTGAACACAGAAGATGGAAACATGGAATGGCCCAAAAGGGCAGCACTACAATGCCTGGACCCAGGGAGCAGCGGTACCTGTGTGGCATTGCCTAATCCTGCTGCACCCGTGGGAGGAAAGCTGAGGTAGAGGATGGAGGTGATAGTGTGTCCTTGCTGGGATGTAATCACTGAGGAGTGATAAAATTACAGACTAATGGTTTAGAGTAGGTTAAACCCACCTTGGCCTATCATAGTTCTGGTGTTGTATTTCTTTTGTAGATTTTGCTTTGGTAACCTTAAGACTGTTTAAAGGAGGATTGTTTGTAGGTGGTGTTCATACGCTGCAAACAGAAACCATGATGGGATGCCCATTCCAGTGGGGCAATTCCTGGGCAAGGTATACATCACCACAGGGCTGCAGCTTGGAGAAGGTGTTTGTGGAGACGGTGTGTTTGCCCTTTACAGTATATCCCCACTGCATTGTGACCCCTCCATTACGACCTCGCGGATTTGTGAGGAAAATTTCTAGCAATTTTGCTTCAGCCATTTGCGAGGCTTCCTGGCTAACGCATGCCCAGTGCCTCTGCTCTGCCGAGGGGGGGTGTCAGCACTCCTTGTGGAGTGGGACTGGCTGGGCCCCATGGGGAGGGCCAGGAGTCACGCTGTCCCCTGTTACTCAAAGCGCAGCTGGGGAACTGACAGTCCACCCCCTGGGGGACTTCTCTGCTACAGGCAGGGAAGGCAATGCAGTCTGTGCCCAGGGACTGCCAGCCGGCACACCTGGTGATGACATAGCCCCAGGGAAACTGCCCCACAAAAGTGAGGCAAGCGAGGTGGGGCAAGCGCTGTGTGCTGGGAGGGGGCAGCTGCTGCTGCGCCAGGAGGAGGCCTCTGTTCCCCTGCCCTCTGGGACCGTACTGGCAGCGCTGCCTCTCCCAGGACCAGTGGATGTTAAAGGGAAAGCAACTCCCATACCAAAGACCCTCCCCCTACCATAAGTGGCACAGGGTGTCACAGTGTTGCAAAGTTAAAGTTTCCCAGGCTCTAAGAATGCCGACCAGAGCCAGGGGACAACCCTTCCCCGCCGCAGAGGCAGGGCAAGCACACGCGATGTCAGCAGCCAGGTGGCGGCTGCAGAAGTGGCTCGGAAGTGCCAATCCTGCGGCCACGCTGCGCTGACAGCCCTGGTGGACCGGGACAGCGTGGTGCCGACCACCGGGGATGGGGAGTGGGGAGGAGCGGTGTGAGGTTTGCGCTGCTGGTGGGGCAATGCAAGCATGCACGGTCACAGCAGCCTGGCCCCAGCTGCAGATATGGAAGCAGCAGCATGGCCAAAGAGAAGTCCAGGGTTTCTTGGGGGGGGTCTCCCGGGGCAGATAGGGCACAGGAACCCTTCCATTCCTCCCCTGTGCTGCGAGAGCCTGTGGGGAGGAGTTGAAAAGGCTCTCCAGTGCTCCTGATTGGCTGGGAGTGGAGTGACGGGTGTGGCCTGCATGCATACTAATGACCTGCACGTATTTGCATATTTGACATTTCATGAGACCTCTGACATGACCCGTTTCTCGCAAATGAGGGGGTGTAACAGTAAAAGAAGCGTAGGGCTTCATCCTGCTCTTCAAAATGGTTTAAAAGAACAGGAATTAACAAATCTGTCTTGCCTTTGCCATTTCTGTGTGAAAACAAACATCTGTGAATGTGTAGAAGAGTATGTGACCACACCTTCATCCTTTCTTCAGGAGCCTTAATACTTGATAACATCACAAGCAGAAGTAATTTTACAAGTAAAAGGCTGCTTTTGACTCTAATTCTGACAGTCGCAGATTGTAAAACCTCTGTTTGGGGTTTTGAGTCTCTTGATCTACCTCGCTGCAAGTAAGAGGAAAGTAAAAAAGATGTCTGCCTCTGCCAGCACTCTGACTGCAGAGGCATCGTGAGGTGGTGCTTTCGCAAAGGCTAGAAAGGACCCCAAAATTTCTCAGATAAGGATTCAATCCTAGCTGTAAACACATGGGCAGAAATACATAGCCTGGCTGGACTCCTGTATCATGACTGAATGAAGCCCAGAGATGCTGTATGCTAGATTTCAGTGCTGAGTGGGGTCTTTCCTTCCAGAAGCAGCGTAAGAAACCTCCACAACTGAGATTTCAACCAATCCAGCTTCGGTTTTTTGGGCTGGGCTCAGTGTCCCTTGCCCACACTGGATGTGCTGGTCGCTCTCTTTCCTGTGCCAGCCTTTGACCTCTGAGGGACAATAGTAAATCATATGCAGCTACTGACCTCCAACTGCAGGGCAGCATCATGTGCACGTTCATGGGAATGGTTTATGTAGAACAATTAACTGTTCAGCTGTCCTGGCTCATGAGGGCCACTTTAGAAATGAAAAGCAGCCTTTAGGAGCTGACTCAGCTGTCTTCTGTCAAAGCTGCTCCCAGTGACCAGTGCAATGACCCTAGGTGAAATGTAAGTTGTGCTTCCCAGAACAACTGCTTTTCCCCAACTTTTTTGATTTTTCCCACCTTTCTTCCAAACGTGAGACTGACTTCAGAAGTGGTGGGAGAAGCAAGGCATGTGCACTGGTGTGCGCTCTCCACACTCCTGGAAAGCAGAGGCTGTGCCATGTTCAAGACTTACTTAATTCCTTTTGATCCTCCGACTTGCTACATATAGCATTGGAAGCATTTTTATACTGTGAAAATGTGGCACCTGGGACAAATTTTTATTAAGGCCAAGCCAGGAACTTGGGCTACAGTGGCAGAGCTGGTGGAGGCTGGAGAGGGATATTTTGGGGTTGTACCTCTCCAGACCCAAGGGGATGGTGCCTCCACCTTTGCACAAGGTTTGGTAGGATGACTGGCTGCTACCTCTGTGGAGTTTGGAGAATGTAGCTGTTTTATGGGCAAGAAGAGACAGGAGATGATTCTTGGTGGCAGAGGGGAACCAGGTTCTGCATTTATGGATGCATTTTGGAGTAGTTTGTAAGTTATACAGAATCACAGAATTAGTAAGGTTGGAAAAGACCACAGAGATCGAGTCCAACCTATCACCTGTTACCTAACCTGTTGTCATCCTGCTACCAACACACTATCCTACCAACAACACACTATCCTATTATCTAGGTCATGTTACTAAGTACAGCACCCAACCTTTTCTTTAGCACCTCCAGGGACGGTGACTCCACCACCTCCTTGGGCAGCCCATTCCAGTGAGAGATCACCCTCTCTGTGAAAAAGTTCCTCCTCATGTCCAGTCTAAATCTCCCCTGATGCAATTTACCTTGTGATTAGACAGGTCGCTGAACTCATTTAACCTGTATCTTTGGCAATATGATGGCATTAAGAGAGCGCTGAGAAAAGAGTTTCTCTCCTTGAAGAAATTCATAGATGTTGACCTTCTCTTTTGCCCTGAAGGAAGGCAAAGAAAGATGAAAATGAAGAGGTTCTGCAAAGGCAAAACTCGTTGTGTTTTTGATTTATTGTGGCTTTTTTACTCCATCGGATTGTTTTGATGTTAAGATTAAAGTGACTCCAGTAAAATAAATTCCATGCTTATTTCCCCGAGGTTATTTCTGTTGAGTGCAGTTTTTCAGAGGAGAAACCCATGTGACTGGGAAAATTCCCACTAGATCTAGAGACCACCAGGTTCTCTCTGCTGGGAAGGACAGTGAGGCCCCAGCACTGTCTCATGTTCCTGCCCTTACAGCAATTCTCAGCAGCATTCCTACATAGCCATGAGCTGGGGTCAGTTGAGGTTTGGGATAGGGCTGGATTTGAGATGGGATAACTGATCAGCAGGAATGGGGAATCTCTCTCCTTTTACTATTTCAAAGACTAAATACTTGGTATTGTTGAGAGATTTTTGTATGTTTTTACTGATATGACTTTTTTTGTCTATAACAGCAGGATTTCTGCACAAAATCCACTCTGAAAACAACCAACCTCTGGCTCTTTCTGAGTAACACAGTTGAGTTTCCTGGGGTGCAACCCTTTCTCAAACAATTCTAAAATACAGTCCCGTGGTTCATAGATTTGATGGGGAGATAACATAGTGCAGAAGTCTGCATTACACCCTGTGCCCTTTCTACACCCAGCATGAATGCTGTGCTTTTCCTGAAATTGTCTCCAGCCATGTTCAAATTCTATGGAGAGCTTGTTTTAATAATAACTATTCTAAAGAAACAAATTTTATTATCTAAGAACAAAAGGGACCAAGGCTTTTAAAATATACAGTCTGTCCATGTGACACAGACAACGTCTTTGAGCAGGAAGGGTATGAATCCTGTATGTCCTGACTTGGGGAACATGTTTGAGAGAGACCTTGGCCTTTAACGCTGTCTAAATGCTGGTATTAAAAGCCCTCTCTTGATTTTCCCAGCCTAGCAAAATTCTTTGTTGCTGTTGTGGAGGGAGGTTTTGTTCATCACTTTATCTGCTGTGTCTGGGGAGTTATTAGCAGCTTTCACTGAAGCAGAATTTAGGATAAGCAAGTTGCAGTGGTTCAAGCATAAATATCAAATAAAGGTTGTTTTGAAAGCTGATATTGGATTTTTTTTTTGGTGGATAACTGCAATAACTTCATTTTTGAAAGGAAAGCACACAGGAACAAAGTAGCCTGCGTGAATGATGCTTTTTGACTGAATTAGTAAATTCTGACTGAATTAGTAAATTCTCTTGGCCGCCTGTGGATGAAACTGCTGATGAAACCGCTGTCTGCAGATTAAATTAAAAGAGGCCTGTTTGAGTAATAACCCTTCATTTTCATTGTTATGCAGGAAAACCTCATGGGACCAAAGGTATACAAGTGTGCCTTGGCCTGCTTTGTACTGTGAATAGGAAGGTCATATCTGCAGCATGCTCTGTCCTTCATAAGATTTCAAAACTTTCCCTCCCTTTGATGAAGGAAGGCAACTGGCTTTGAGAATGAAGGTGACTTCTCCCAGGCTGTCACTCTCCTAGTGCTGGGGCTTCATAGTCTGATTTTTTATCTCCTTCTTTTATGGGACAGTGAAAATACAAAACCCAGACTTTTCGGTAAAATAGCTTTTAATTTGTTGTGTGTGGAGCCAGTTGCACTGAGTACTTTGCTCTGTAAATTTGGCTAGATTTTTTCTAACAGTCTTATTTGGGGGTTGGTTGGGTTTTGCCTTAAGTTCCTAAATTTAGATTATGATGATGATGTGCTTTCACCATTTCCCATGTAATGGGCTCCTAACAGCTTCACGTGTAATAGCCAAGCATGGAGGAATATGCTCGGAGCAGCACAGAGGGAGGCCAGTTAAAAGAGGGAGGAAAAGCTAAGAGCTGCAATTCTAGAAAATAGGGTCCCTTTTAGACTGGACCCAATCTTCCTTTTCCAGCAAAGCTTTTCACTTGCTAAGACACAAATCTCTGCTAATTCTTGCTGCTGTGCTACCAATTTTATTGCTGTGGCAGCACTGATGGAATTGCTCAGCAGTAGGGAGTGTCTTCCCACCAGCCTCTCTGCTCCAGCCATAAAATACACTTTCTCCTTCCTCCTACTGGGCCTTGAGCCACTTTAAAAGGGTCTAAAAGAAATTCATGTGGTGCTGAGCTTTAACAGCACCAAGACTGCTGTGCTTACCAGTCTTTCCCTTGTGCAAGCAAGAGCTGTTTATGACTGTGGAAGAAGGGCAATTAATTTTCATCTGTCATTCCTAGTTTTAGCTTTTATCCCGGAGTTTTAGGAACAACCACAGCTTCCCAGCAAGTCTCTTCTGTCTATAGCACATTGCATGATGCCCTCGTGTCCACACAGCTTTAAGTGACTAAACTTGCTCTGATTCATTGGGTTTGCTCCAGATACTGTCTCAGCTTTAACTGTGGCTCCTTAGTAGGTTTAGGGGATGAAATACTACACCAAAATTATTCAACATCTCCCACTTTTTGCTAAGCCTCATTGCAGTACCCCCTGTATATAGATCAGAGCTGCTGGGCCCTCGGTTAAGTCTCGCTGGAGGAAGTGCTCAATCAATGAGAAAAGTGGTTGGTGTCAGGGATGTCGACAGGTAAAGGGATCACACTGTCATCAAATTTTTAACTAAGGAAAGGCCTTTCCTAGGAGAGCTTTCTGAGAGCACTTATGCTCTCATTGCCTACTGTCAAGAGGCCAGCTTCTGGATTAAGGAGGTGACAAAAAAAGTCAATTGAAAATCACTGCAGGGTGGGGGTGTTGGATGGCGTTTGCTTGATGCAGCAGTGCTGTGCCTCCAGCAAGCAAGGGGGGGAAGTGGGCTTGTTCTTGTCCTCACAGCAGGGTCTTTCTGAGCATGGCAAAGCTCATATTTTATTGTAATTAATGTATTGTTAGCTTGTTGTTACTCTGGTCATCTAAATGTCAGTGCTTCTGCCCTTACTGGGATTTTTCATTTAGAGATGCCTGGAGAACGTGAAAATGAAACGTAGAGGTGTTTTTAGTTAAACGCCTCCTGGCCCAATGAGGTTTTTATTTGGACATTTGACATGTGTGTAGAGATGGAGGATTGTGTTCTCTCCCTAAGCAAATGTATGCTCAGATCTGTTTTAAAAGAGGCAAATAGAAATGTTTAACTTTGGTCAGCACTCTGAGGAATTTCTGCCCCTTTTGAAGGTAATGTGGGTTCCTAAGGCAGATGGCTGTACTCAGGTCATGTGGCAAAATGAATAGGCGATGAGGAGAGGACTCCATCTACTCTGGCACAGAAAGCACAGCGACTCAATGCCAGGGCATCCAGAGGGAGTCTGAGCATTTTGCACTGCATAAAAGCCTGGATGCTGGGATCATGGGAACATACAGCTTTGGCTCTGCTCGCTTATAGAGACAGCAGCAAGAAACATGTGAGTCCTGCATGGTTCAGTGCCCAGCATAACTGAAATATATGATAAAATGTAAATTAACAGAGGGGAAAGTAGTCCTTCCTGTCCCATCTGAGGTGTTTGCTTCTATATTTTCAAGGGGGTTGTGAAGAGTGGTTCTGTCACTTGAACATCTAATATCAAGTGCCGGGTGGGACTCAGTATCTTTAATCTGCATAAATTGAAACTCTGATGTCATGGGGCCAGAAAAAATGTTAAGGAAAGTGGCTTTAGTAATTGATGTGTGTGTATATGTATTTTTTTTCCAAGAAAATGGTGTTAATTGTTGTCACAGAACATGCAAAATTGCTCCCAAAAGTGGCACACAATATCTGCTTGTGATTGCTTATAATTAAGGAGCCCAATGCTGTTGCTTGGACAGATAAGTGGTAGGCCCTGATTTGACAGTATATTTGTGAATCCCAGTGTGAGAGATGTTCCCAAGAAGCCACAAAGAGGATGTTCCCTTGGTTACAGAGGGATATGCATATGTGCTTTTCTGGAAAGAGGCCATCAGGAGTCAGGTGTAGGGACTGGCAGAAGCAAAGCTCTAATAGAGCAGTAAAGTTGTTTTAGCTGATGATCTGACAGAATGGGATCCTAATTTCATGAATATCAATAACAATGGGGAACAGGATGTTTACAGCAAAAGGAAAGGGGTTCTGTGTCTATCTCAGAAGAGATGCGGGGTGATGGAGTGGATTTTCTGTAATTAATTTTTTTTAACTTGCTAAATGTCTTAATCTTGTGGGATAAAACCATCTTGAGTAAATGACTGCTTGTGGGCTCTGTAGGAGAGGTGAAAATTAAGCTTGTTCCAGGTTATTTACCACAACAACAGAAATTTGTATTCTGTTATTCAAGCAGTTCTTGTCTTATTACGAGGCTGAGAGAGCCTGTGAGCAGCATTCAAGAAATAGACTCTAAGGGATGATGTCTCATTTTATTGGTTCCATTTGAAAAATTACATTCCTTCATTTCCTCAAAAAAAGAGCTGTGATCTCTTTCTCCTCCCACTCGTCACTTATAATATTGCAGCTTTGTGCAGCATGTAATCACGGTGCCAGAGCAGTAATACTTCATCCAGACCTGCCAAGGGGCCTTCAGCTCCCCAGAAATGCACCTGCAGTCAGTTTTTCCACCTTCACTAACATGCAAAGACTTGGGGCTCAGAGGATCTCAGCCCATCTACTGAAATCAAGGGACTTTTGAGTTTTTAACCCTGCAGGCTGGAAGATGTGGCATCCCTGGGTAGTTATCCTTTGGGAGCAGTGGAGAGGGAGGAAGCTGAAAAATAGAGACAAGCATATGTGTCACTAAATTAATGTACCTGCTCTGCTATGGGACAGTCACTGCTGTCACCTGGCACCACCACGGGCATTAAGTGAGAATGAGTCTGTCGCACTTCATTTACTGGGCTGTGATGATGGATTTGGTGAAATCATTGCCTGGGATAATGGACTTTTCTCTCATATAAGTGACATGGGAGTAGGTGATGGGTCCCAATGGCATCAGCGTGGCTGTGCAAAAGCAGCTGTAATCTCTGGGGAATAAGTAGAGCAGGAATTTCAGCTCTGGTCAGGGAAGGCTATGGGAGCTTGGTTCAACGTATAGGTATTCTCCTATGGGAATAAATTCCAGTTTATGATATATGCACAGAGAAGCCCTGAGCCCTAGCAGTGCATCTTGTGGGGTGTTTCACATTAATTTCATAACTCATGCATGAACCTGACTGCTTCCAGGAAGCAAGCACAGGCTTTAAAACAGGTTGATACCAGACATCCAGAGGGAAATGTAAATAATGTGAGCTGTTGGCGTTGGTTGTGTGTTGGACAGAACCTGTCAGACAGGTCCTGCAAAATCACAAAATGTGTAAAGAGGGATGGGGAAGCTGTAGGCCATCTTTTCTGCTCCTTTTGTGGAGACTTTCCATGGGCAAATTGGAATGAGAAGACCCATGCTTACCATGTTGACAGGGTTTCCTAATCTGAAGTCAAAATTCAGCTAGTCTGCAACCCTTGGAAACTCAGTGAGTGGAGCTGGGCTGCATAACTGGATTTTGATGCATTTTGCTTCCCAGCTTCCCTGGAAATCAAGGTCAAATGTACCCTTTGGCATGTGAAATACTTTTAAAATGTGGCCCTAAATGTATTTATGCTGCAGAAAGTGTCAGAGTTGCAATCAAAGCAGAATGTATGACAAAATCTGTCCATTGGCAAAGCCTTAATGCTGCTCTCCCAGAAATTAACAGTGGACTGGTTATACTGCAGAGAGAACTGGGAAAAAATATGTATTAAAAGACTTTTTAAAAATCATTAATAAATTAGCATATTATCCCAATCTCTGTAGAAAATCTTTCTGGACCATGTTGCCAATAGAATTATATGGACTCAAATAATCAGTGACTTCAACTTGCTTCAAGAGGCAGTATTTGGTTAACGTCCCCTCATGGTGGGGCACAGCTGTGCCTGTCTGTGCATTCACTGTCCTGGTTCCTCACCATTTGTCACCCACAGTACCATAAGTTTTGTTTGAGACTCAAGACAAGCTTTGCATTGTGCCTCACACTGGCACAGCCAGAGAAAGCCTGGCTTAGCAATGCCCTGGGTGTTGTCCTGCAAAACTTCCTGGTGGGCAGCAGCTCCCTGTTTTGGATGCTCCTTCCTGACCCCCCACTGGAGCCGTGCTGGCCTCTGGGGCAGCTCCCTGTGAGAACTGGTCACCTTTCCAGCCTTTCTCTGTCAAGCAGTAGGGCAGGATTTTTCACCTTATTTTTGGAGCAATGTCAGCAGAAGCAGGGCTATTAAAACTAATTAGATAAATATATATGTTTTTCATAATCAGGCAGTTAATTATGGTTTAGGGAGCAGATGGCAGTCCCTGGCACTTACTCATCTATTCATAGCTGGTTTAAAGTGAAGTGTGTATATATATTGCAGCTAATTATGACTCAGTTTAAAATATGTGAGTAATTGTGAACTTAGCCCTTGTCTGAGCCATGTTGTTTGTCTGAAGAGTGCAAGTTGGTTTGGGAGATCTGTAGGTAGGGTCCCTTGGAACACCAGTCTTCTCCCTTCTCCGGAGTTTGGATGTGCCTGACTTGTTACTACAGCTCTTTCATAGGAGAGCTTGAGATATCAATTTCTTTAAAAGATTAAAAAATGTTTAAGTTGGTGTTTTTAAAATCCAGATGTGTGATACAGAAATAATGAGTCCTACCACTGCTGGAAAAATGTGGAGATAGAACTCATCAAAACATCAAAGAAATGTTTGGTTTCTTACTTGTCATCTGTACAATTATTTTGCTAACACCTGTGAGACATTATATCATCTTTTCACACATCCCCCATGGTGGAGTTTCTCTTGGGAAAAAAATATTTGCAGAAATAAAGATTAGGAAAAGCTTGGAAACAGACATGGAAAACGAGGACATTGCATTTTGGCTTCTAACACCCATATACCCTCCATATGCTTCTTTGGGTCTTTTCCTCAGCAGGAGAGGGACATCCTGACTCTGGAGCATTTGTGCTCACTTCAGTGTCAATCCAGGCGATTATCAGCTCTAATTTAATTTAAGAGTGCGAAGGTGCTGATTTTGCAAAGAACAGGCAGATGGGAATTAAATGTCAGAGGGGTATCAGCCTCTGCCTGATGAGCTACAGATGGGGTTTTTCCTTAGCAATTCAGAGCGTTTTGTTCCTGCATTATGTTTTCAGAGGGGTAGGAGGAAAACCAACGTTGCATCTTAGGGAATATCATGGTTTCTAACTTTGGCCACAAAGCTTGAAAAGACTGGAGAAAATCTATAGGTTCTTAGCAGACCAGACCCTCAGCCACAACATAAAGCTGCTTTTAAAGAAGCCAGGTTGAAGGCCACTGTTGTCTTCGGCTGGTGTGATAAGACCTGAAATTATGTGATCTAAATTTTTCTGAGCTTTTTGTAACTGAATTCAAGGTATACAAGAGAAAGTCCACCTCTAGATGTTGCAGATGAAATCCCTTAAGCCTTGTAGATCCTGGCACTGAACAGCTGAAAGTCTCCATCACACAACACATGAAGTCCATACTGTTGTTCTGATGAAATTTTTCATTCTGTGTATTCCCAGGTCAATGATATTTCTTCCTCCTGTTGCTCACTTATGTGTATGAAATGCTTTATGNTTCTGAGCTTTTTGTAACTGAATTCAAGGTATACAAGAGAAAGTCCACCTCTAGATGTTGCAGATGAAATCCCTTAAGCCTTGTAGATCCTGGCACTGAACAGCTGAAAGTCTCCATCACACAACACATGAAGTCCATACTGTTGTTCTGATGAAATTTTTCATTCTGTGTATTCCCAGGTCAATGATATTTCTTCCTCCTGTTGCTCACTTATGTGTATGAAATGCTTTATGTATGTAAAAAGCATTAGAAATTTTACACAGCTTACATAAAATTCTGTGAAAGGCAGGCAATGACTTTTTATTTTCTGATTTTATATTGTGACTGAATAAACAGAACATTTGGGAACATGTAGACCTTTATACATACAGTCAGTTTAGGTCCGCGTGGATATATTAATTTTCTCATGACAGGTTGTCATGTAAATCAGAAGAAAAATGGTCTTTTGTCACATATGCAGTAAGTGCTGAGGTCTGAACAGTGAAACATGATTCAGAAGAGTAAATTTTGTTTGGTTTGGGGGTTTATCCTCCAAAGAAAAGTAGTATTAATTTTAAAAAACCAAAACATTTTCAAGTCCAGGCTTTGAAATGAAACACTTTATTTAGATACTCTTGATAGAAAGATAAAAATACTCACAAGTGGTATTTTCCCTGTAGCTTGAAATGTTCTGGTGATCCCATTAGTTCTGATGCTAATACTATATTAAAAAAAAAGATCTTTTTTTCCAATAAGCTGTTAAAAATAGGAGGATTCTGTGGTCATGCAGGAGCTTTTTTTAGTTTATGAGCATCTAATGCTGACTAAAATAAGAAAGTAGTTCCTGAAGGACTCCACATTGTGTCAATTAGATTATCAAAATAGATAAGTACGGAATATCAGCTCTGTCGTAACTGGGCAAAGGCTGCAAAAGTAAAAGCACATTCCTTTGGCACTACAGATGCCAGGGTTTTAGGAAAACCCTGTATCCCCCAGGCTGCAGGGACCCTTGCGTATGAACATCTTCTATTCACTCAAGCTTCTCCCCACTCCTCC
>WEKX01014262.1:215780-250223 GCA_013390025.1 Pitta sordida
TAAATATATTTAAATATATTTTAAAAATATTTCAAGGCAATGAAAAGAAAGAGGAGCTAAGGTCCAGACTGAAATCTGGTGAGGACAGGTAGCCTTCCAGCTCCTAGAAACGCTTCTCCTTGAGCGTTTTCCCCCTCCAACTAAAACTTAATCCTGCTAAATTGGCACTGGACCTCATAATTTGTTTATTCATAACACGAATTTAATTGCTTTCACAGAACAAATACTAATGAAATTATCATTCTGTAATAATCATGTTGCAAACTCCAGGAGAAAGAAGCACTTGGGAAGGAAGAGCAGTGTATGACCCCGACCTAATCAAAATTGCTGTTGAATTTAGTGNAAAGAAGCCAGGTTGAAGGCCACTGTTGTCTTCGGCTGGTGTGATAAGACCTGAAATTATGTGATCTAAATTTTTCTGAGCTTTTTGTAACTGAATTCAAGGTATACAAGAGAAAGTCCACCTCTAGATGTTGCAGATGAAAACCCTTAAGCCTTGTAGATCCTGGCACTGAACAGCTGAAAGTCTCCATCACACAACACATGAAGTCCATACTGTTGTTCTGATGAAATTTTTCATTCTGTGTATTCCCAGGTCAATGATATTTCTTCCTCCTGTTGCTCACTTATGTGTATGAAATGCTTTATTTATCTAAAAAGCATTAGAAATTTTACACAGCTTACATAAAATTCTGTGAAAGGCAGGCAATGACTTTTTATTTTCTGATTTTATATTGTGACTGAATAAACAGAACATTTGGGAACATGTAGACCTTTATACATACAGTCAGTTTAGGTCCGCGTGGATATATTAATTTTCTCATGACAGGTTGTCATGTAAATCAGAAGAAAAATGGTCTTTTGTCACATATGCAGTAAGTGCTGAGGTCTGAACAGTGAAACATGATTCAGAAGAGTAAATTTTGTTTGGTTTGGGGGTTTATCCTCCAAAGAAAAGTAGTATTAATTTTAAAAAACCAAAACATTTTCAAGTCCAGGCTTTGAAATGAAACACTTTATTTAGATACTCTTGATAGAAAGATAAAAATACTCACAAGTGGTATTTTCCCTGTAGCTTGAAATGTTCTGGTGATCCCATTAGTTCTGATGCTAATACTATATTAAAAAAAAAGATCTTTTTTTCCAATAAGCTGTTAAAAATAGGAGGATTCTGTGGTCATGCAAGAGCTTTTTTTAGTTTATGAGCATCTAATGCTGACTAAAATAAGAAAGTAGTTCCTGAAGGACTCCACATTGTGTCAATTAGATTATCAAAATAGATAAGTACGGAATATCAGCTCTGTCGTAACTGGGCAAAGGCTGCAAAAGTAAAAGCACATTCCTTTGGCACTACAGATGCCAGGGTTTTAGGAAAACCCTGTATCCCCCAGGCTGCAGGGACCCTTGCGTATGAACATCTTCTATTCACTCAAGCTTCTCCCCACTCCTCCTGCTTTTGGAACTATACCAGGAGGGTGCTGCTCTTTCATTTTGCACTGCTTTGTCCCTTGTAACCTTCTCGGAAGCACACAGGGAAAATCAATTGGATTATGCTTTTTTGGGGGAATTGGAAAACAATGGAAGTGGCTCTTATGGATGTGACACACAGACTGCGTCCATTCATCCCGAGGCACGATGAATGGAGGTGTGAATTGATTTTGACTGCACTACTTCCAGAGCCAGGACTGCAGCAGGAACCTCACAAAATAAGACAAATGGTGTTCTGCATTGTACAGAATTATATTCTTTGTTCCTTAAATGCATCCTATGCTGAATAGCATCCAGGCAAGTTACATGATTAGGGAAATCCTTGGGAATTCTGGTAGTTTCTGGTGCTCGGGAAGTGCTTCAGGGAAATTGCCGTCTAATGCGCACTGTCAAATTTGCCTTCTGGGTGGTTTAGCAATGAGTCCTACAAGGTCAACCTCCTTAATTTGTTAACCGTGTTGTGTAATATTTCTATCTTTGTGATTTATATTTATTTCTAATTTTTTTTCTTATTATTAAATAATAATTTAATTTTCAATTTATTGTAGCAGAACACTTTTGCCATCACCTACAAAAAGAAAACTGACATAAGCATGACTGTTAAGCAGAGTTGTGCTGCAGGCTACAAGGCACTTCACCTGTGCAGGGATGCTCTGAATTCTCCTGCAATCATCAGTTCCATCCTACTTTTGTGATTGACTTCTCTGTGTGTGTGTTGACAATACTAGCCTAATTTAGCTGAAGTTTTTGGCTAGTTGCTATCAACCGTTTTATAATCTAAAAACTCTCTTTTTGTCTCAGTTGTATAAACAACATGAAAAGCCATAAATATTGATTGAATTGACTTTTATATTGTATGCATATCCCATTTACAAGCATTCATTGTTCTTGTTTTACCTAAGAGATGAAAATCATCTGGATTAAAACATGCAGTATTCCCCCAACCTTATCATACAAGAAAGTAATGAGACACCCCAAATCTAGAATAACATTAATGATCTCCTAGTATAGCATATATTTTATTGGGAAGTATATGTAATTTTCCATTAATGTCATGAAATAATGACAAACAAAACCTTACATTAGAAGCAAAGATTTATTAATCTATCAATCTATTCATCCATAAATTGTTATGGTGCAACTTTTAGGCCCTTGAAATGACACTTATAGAGTGTAGCAGTGAGTGAGGGGTTTTATAACTACAGGTGATCANTAATAATAAATGCAAAGTGCTGTAGTATCCTGCTCTGGCAGGTAATTATAGTTGACCAGGCTGAGTTGATTTGCCTTATGTTCAGTTGAGCTGAACTGACATACAAGTGACACACAAGTAAGTTTATGGCACCTGTCACTCATCCTCGAATAAATGACCTTTTCAGAGATACAGAACTAATTTTCTGCAATGCTTCACATTTGGAAGGAAACTACCTTATTCACATTAGCTTAGGATTTGCAGGATTTCTTCCTTTGAGTAGAAGGTTCAAGGAATGTATAAATAGTATTTAATATATATAGTACTATATATTGAGCTATTGAAAATCAGAATTAATCTTGGAGAAGGCCTGTCCTCGTAACTGTGATCTGTGAAATACTTTTATTTGCTCTTATCTTTGATATTGAATTGCCCAGTACTTGAACGTTTCCCTAAAGGCTCTCTGATTTGTATGAGCTCACAAAAATGTAAAAATGCAGACTTGCAGCTATGATGTGTCTAAACATCCCTTTTATCACCATCAGCCTCTTGCTGGGAAGGTGACACTCCCTTTAGTGACAGTCTCTCTGTCTGTTTTCCACCTGAGTGCAATCAAAGTTCACTCTTGGTTTAAAGATGGCCCTTGCAAGAGTCAATCATTTGCCAGTCATTTCAGGTAGCTTAACTGTATTCACCCTTGTAATTTCTATGCTCCTCATTTAGAGGATGCTTTTAAAAGTTATCCTGGAAGGTGCCAGGGTGTTTGCTGCTCAGTCTATCCTTGCTCTGCGAGCAGTGAATGTTTTGTGCTGTAACACTGCACTAATAAGAAAATCAATATTTTAAGTCCCATCCTGTTACGGTCTTCAAATTCACTCTGTTTAGATGTAAATTTTTAAATCTACTCTGGAACTAAGAGCAGGGGAAGAAACCTTCTATGAATGGATTTAGATCTTAAAGGATGTGACTTACAGGATAACACATCTTGCCTTTTACCTTTAATGCTGAAAAAACATATACACAATATCCTTTTTGATATTAAAGTGACACAGGCGGTGAGGAAAGGAACCAGGCTTTTTGACAGTCATCTTCTCAGTGTTGTGAGCAGACAGGGAAGGAGATAGTCCCTTTGGACTCTCTGAAACAATGCAGTTTTCTCCTGAATTGTGGTATGCCTTCTGCACGGAAGAAATCAATAGACAGTGAGCAAAAGCAGTGGAAAACATTTAGGTGCCTCTAGTAGCCATTGATTCATGCAGCTTGTTTCATCATGGCAATCTAAGGAAAAAGCCTAAATGGTTCTAACTCTTTGCCCTTGGTGCCAGGCCTCTCCAGACAGTGGATCATAGTAGTCCCATTGCAAGGAGCATAGCATTGATTCATTGCCCTCCTGTTTGCTTCCTTCCTTCTCCTCGCGTCACTGTTGTGGTCCACGTTGAGTGAGGAAACTCGGAGCAGATGGAGTAATGCTCTGGCACAGCAAACTGCTCTCATTTTTGATCCATTATGAGAAAATTAAGGCGGGGGGGAAATGTGATGCTGGAATGCATTCTCTTTCCCTGAGGAAAGGAAGGAGGTATAGACCAGGGTGTGGGGCACAAAGCTTGGAAAAGTGTGAGCTATGGGCCATCCCTTCTGCTTTGCAATGTAGGTGTCCTGGGATGGTGTCACCCTTCTGCCAAGATCCACCCTGTCCTGCCCTGGCTGTATGAATTGAACTACCTGGTACAGCTTCTGTCTCCTCTCTGACTCCAGAGGAGGTGTTAAAAGCTTCACTAGCGAAGGGCATAGCTGCCAAGTGCCTGCCCATCACTTGCTTGTTCCTGTTCCCCAACCAGAACAAGTTTTCTCCAGGCACCGGCAGAAGTGTCAGGAATTCAAACAGATTTTGCTGGTGAACGGTGCTTCCATCAAAGCCTTGCTGCCCAAATCCTCTCCCTTAGCCCACAGTGTGTCCCTTGGGAAGCCGGGGGTGAACTCTGAGCTTGCTGTGGTGTATTTTCCAGATGTGGTGTGGGCAGAGGGATATGACCTTACCCCTGAACATGGTTTGAATTACAAATTGGTTTCCTTCTCTGCCACTCTGTTTGTAAAGGGGAGATGTCAATAATTCTCTTTTCCCTTTCTTCAAATGCTTTTGGCGTTTTGCAGCATGGTATTGAAAATCCCAATGGTGCAGTTCGTGGAAATGTAACTTGTGTGTAGTTACAGTACAATGTTAATGCATTATTAAGAGCAATATAATATATTGATGCCTCCATAAGTCTCTAAGCTTATGTTTTCTTCTGATTAGTTCTTGATGCTATAACCTATATAATTAGGAACCTATTGTCAGATATTGCGTCAATTATCTATTTTAAGGTTATCTGAAATTTTCTCAAAGGACAAATTCAAATAACAATACAAAGAAATCACCCTTCAGCCTCCCAAACTTTTAAATTGATTTTGAGTGCACAACAACCTTAGTCATGTGATTTAACCCCGACAGAACAGGAGGCCTGGAAAAACGATTCAGAGTAAAAACTCTGAGTGAGTCTTATATTATCCCAAGTTGCTGCCATAGCTGTTCACCCTCATCAGTTCAAACAGTGGAGAAAAGATAAAGCGTTGAGACAATTGGTTTTTATCAGCAACCATCTTCCAAACTGTATGAACTAGACAATAATTGGAAGGAAACTAATTTGGTAGTGATTTCTATGAAGCTACTAGTCCCTGCCTCGGTGTCCATTTAACTTAGCACAGTAGGGAGCCTGCAAATATAGACAGTAAAATCCTCATTTCATAATGGATGAATTAATTTAGCCAGCCTAGTTAATTCAAATGCAAATTATGTGTTGAAAGTGTCCATTATTTATTACTTCATCTGAGACTTTCCCTCCTTAATTTCTTAAGTGCATCAGAGAAGTGCTGAGCCACTAAACACTCTCTTAGACACCAGCCAATTTTAGTGCACTTTCAAATGACGTTTGATTTTTATTCTCTGCTTTAAACCTAATTTGGGGATTGTTTATTTGCTTTGACTTGTTCATGGTTTCCAGCTGTGGAGCATTTCTACTGCCAAGCATTTAATTTTCAAGCAAGTGGTTGGATACCAGCAGGAGGAACACATCCCAGCTGGATGACCACTGCCAATTGCATCCTATATTGTCCTTCAGGTTATATTGGAAAGCAACTGCGTGGTTGTGTTCTGTGCAAATGTTTGAGCATGGAATTGTATATATGTGTGCACACAAATCTACTGGCATGTGTAGGAGTCCTCCTGTATGTTTTCGCCAAGGCAATAATTTTTGGTGTTCATCCACCCACCCATTAATTTCATGTCATGGGAAACCTTTTTGGCTGTATTTTGAGTAGAGAGAACCACAGATTTTGTAGACTCATGAAAGGATGGTATCCTTTCCTGGAGGCCCAGCAGTAAAGGCAGGGACAGAACAAAAGAAAATAATGGGATATATGAAGGAAGTCTTATTGTTGTCTTTCTAGGGCTTTGTTTATTAGCATTCAAGATCTCTGTTTGGGAATATTACATCATAATTATGAATCATTTAGTCATAGATGTATTACATCATAATCATACATTACATCATAATTATGAATCATACCTCTAAGATCACCATGTCCAGCCAGAAACCCAGCACTTCCAAGCCACCACTGAACCATGTTCCATCCACATATCTATTAAATACCTCCAGGGGTGGTGACTCGGCCACTTCCCTGGGCAGCCTGTTCCCCTGCTTGGCAACCATTTTTCCTAATAACAAAAGATGCTGGAAGACTCCCACCAAAAATAGATGGCAGCCAAGTAGGAAATTGGGCTGCAATTTTGTAAAGAGTAGGTGATGATTAAAGTGTTTTGTATTGAACAGCAGTAAAGTCCATTTCCACTTACATTGTGCACATAATTTTCCCTTCCATGAAGAAGGGGGGAAATGTTGTTACACATTTTTACCTGGTCAGACAAAGCAGAATGGTCAGACACCCTTGCAAGGACAGCCGAATTGTTTCTTTTGGCATGAAGAACACCTTTTCCTAGACATGGGTCCCCATTTACCATTTTCTTCCAACATTCTCCAAAATCTCTGCTTAAGATGGGTGAGGGAAGCATTACAATCCTTTCACTCACAAAGGTGACTCCCAATTTCACTGGCTTTCTCATCTGGAGATGCCAAAAGCTTAAGGACCAACCTGGAGCTACATATGCCCTGTGAGCTCTGCAAGGCAACTTGGAGAAGTGAGTGTCAAATACCACTTATTTTCTTCTACTTATATTCCTTTGAGCAGGGACAGCCTTTTCTTTCAAGCAGCACCTTTCTACCCTGTGCTGATCATCCAGATTGGATGGCAAGGGTCAAGCTGTGCATGTTATGCTGCTCCGTGTCCTCTCTAATCCTTGCCTTGGATATGTCTCCTCTGCACCAAGATTGCTATGCTACTACTATTTTTATTCCACTGGAAGCATTGGGTTAACAATGACTTGAATAGTCATTGTTAGGCTCTTGGAATTTAATTGGAAAAATAACTCTGATGGTAAAAGAATTTTCTTTATACTCCCTAGTGTTCATTTTCTATTCATTTCTTAAACTGGTTGATAATTGTATTCCTATAATGCACATAAAGAAAAATTATCCCAAACATTCACAGGATTTTTTTCTCCGTTTCAAATATTTTGTTTTCTTATAAAGGTTTTAGTCCAGGTTATATTTTGAATGCTTCGCAAGAGTCCTTTCTTACTCACAGTTCTTAGTTCAGGACAGGGCAAAGAAGCAACTGCTCCATCAGTTTTAATTTGAGCCAAGTTCAGAAGAACTCTTCTTACAAAATAAATATCTTAATTTAGGGGGAATATACCTGTTGCAATTTAAATTTATATGCTACCTCAAACCGAATTAATTTTCAAGGGTAGATGAGCATTAAGCACTTGGAGGTTGACTTTTAATTAGTGATGCTCTGACAGCACCACCACAGAGCTGGTTTATCTTAATGACAGAAGATAAACTTCATTAAGTATTCCAAGCAACATAAGAAAATGCAAATAAGGCAGAGCTCCTTAAAGGGCTTGTGGCTCTTTCCGTAATTTTTATTACTGATGTGATTTTCAGTCATAATCCCATCACCTTCCCCTTGTTATTGTCTGTGTCAGCTGCATTCCCAACTTGGCACTATACTCAAATATTTGACTGGTACAGCAGCAGTGCCTTGCTGTGAGGATGGCAGGAGGGGATGCTGGTTTTGGGAATGATGTACAGCCATGGCCCTGAACAGTCCTGTAGGGTTTTGCACCATATCTATGCGATGCTGAAGGCAGAGTCTGTCTTTCCTGCTCTCTGAGACACAGACCCTGCTGTGCAGCCATACCCCAAGAAGCAGAGTAGCTGCAGCTGTTGTGGCCCCATCCCTCAGAAAATATATATTTCCTGAAGAAACATATGTTACCTTGGAGGATTTCTGTTATATCAACACATCACTTTCCTTCTGCTAGGAATAGGAGCAAAATAAAGTTGTTTATTCCTGTGAATGGCATTGAGCTCTCAGATATCTGTTTTCTGTGTTAATCACCACCTTGGACCTGGTTTATTCCACAGCCTGAAAACTGGAGTGGCTGCAGTGACTCAGGGAAGGACAAGGGTTGCAAAGCAGGCTCAGCTGCAGCAAAAGCTGGGCATCACCCCAGACTGCATGTTAAACGCTGCTAGCAAATTCCTGCAGCTCAGAAATAGCCTTTCTTACCAATTCCTTATCTGGATCAGGACAGTGACTTATTTATCTTCTGCTTTTAGGCAACAGGGTTTGAGTTAGGAAAAAAAAGAAGGCCCCATCACGCAATATAAGACAAATAATTTTTTTATTTAGTGGGAAGTAGCAGATTCTTACTGACATTTCATACTGGTATTTCCCTACCTTCCCTGTACTCTCAGGACTGCCATGAAAGCCAGCATCAAACTTCTGGAGCTGGCCTAGCTCCAGGGAAAACTGGGCCCAGAAGGAAAATCTGTTTTGGGGAATGAGAAGGAAGGAGATGTACAGGAAATAAAGTTAGTTATTAGAAAAAAAAAAAAAAAAGAGGGAGGAGAGTAGAAGGGGATAATGTGTTTGTTTAACAATGATTTTATTACCAATGTGGTGTGCAGCGACAGTATGTTAAACTTCCTAGTCAACAGGGATCTATACAAAACAATTTGTGGCAAAAGGAAACAGATGCAGTTCTGTCTGCAGCTTCACACATCTGCTCTGCAAGCCAGCGCTCTGCCTATAATTCTTTAGGAGGGATCCAATAAAAATGATATAAAATTTTATTATGTTAGTGGCGCTAGTTATTGGAGTGAGGAGTCAGAAAGCTCACCCAGGGGCTGAACTTTTCTTTCAGTGAGGGTTAAATGACGAGGCTGATGCTGGTACCAGCAATACTACAGCGTGACACAGGTGGAAATCCTTTTGGAGCATTGAGCATCTAGAATGGTGGGGATCAAAACCAGAGTGGCAAAGCTCCTAGCTGAGTAATAGGGAAAGGTGCATTGGGAAGGATGGAAATGAAATTTTGAAATGGAAAAGAAGAAAAGGAAACCACAAAAGTTATAGAAGATATCTGTGTGGAATGTATCTGACCCTCCTCTATTCTTTGATGCTTTTATAACTTTTCATTTTGAATTTCATTTTGAATTTCAATGGCTGTAGCTTGGGAAGTAAAAGAGGAGAATGAGGTAAAATAAATAACACCAGCTTCCATTTTGGATCAGAACACCTACAGAAGGATTGATATGAAACTCAACTGTCCTCCATTAAAATCTAAAAAACATTTTATTAAGTCCCATAAATTCCCCTTTGTGGGCAGGCCCAGTGAAGGACGTTGAGGTACCCTTGGACTGGAAAAGGTGTCCATGGAGGGACATGAAACATTTCCTGGTATAACAGGAATGCTGGGCCTGAGCAGCCATTTCTGTTGTTATTTTTCCCCTATATTGCCTAACTTTCAAAGCCTCCAGTTCGAGAGGGTGTTTATAAAGCCATTTCTTCAGGACATGGCTGAGCTGCACTTTCCAGGGTGTGTCAGGTCGGACAGCTAAATCTCTCCCTCTTCGGGAGCCCTGGAGTTCCCACCACACCCTGAGGCAAGAGCATCCACACAGCTTGGTTACCTCTCCTCAGCATGGCTGCCATGGTCTCAAGACACGAGGAGGGTTTTACCAGTTCTGTGTGGTATTTTGCCTGCTGCCATTGCACATGGAGTATCGGAGCTGGCAGTGGGATGAAGCAGGAACAGGAGAGAGAGAGAGAGGGGGAAGCTGCCATGCCCTGAAGGGCTGGTGGACGGAAAACAGCCTCTGCCTTCCCTCATGATACCTCATGTGCCTTGCCCTCTCCAGAACCTTTGCCACCTGTTTGGGTCATACCCTCACATGACAAAGCATCAAGTTTTGCTATTTTTGTGTACTGCAGCTTTTCCTAGTGTTCAATAACTAAGAAACCCCAGGTGATGGCATATGCTTTCCCTGAGGCATTTGGTGTGGCAGACAGGGAATCTCCACGTTATTCCATTTCCCCGCTTTCCCTGGGTGATCATAGCACTGAGGTGCGCAATAAAAAATTCTCATGCAGCCTAAGCACAGGCCTTAACTATGTCTTTGAATATGTTATTTTTATTTAGCAGGGTCCTTTATCTGCCAAAAAGGAAGTTCAAAGCATTGACAGAACAACCTTTCTTGCCTCAGTGAGGACACTGAAGTGAGAGCAACACGTTCGCCTTTCTGGTCACATATCCTCCATGCAATGTAAATAAAGTCTAGGCTATGAAGCTTTTGCAGAATACAATGATATTTAGAAACTGGAAGACTCTTGCCAGGTAAAACAATGGGCAGATATTTTATTTTTTTTGTTTAGCATCAAAGCGTTGTGCTTAATTCCTTCAGGTTTGTTAAAGCCATGTAACATAGGTCTAAGGGACAGACAAACCAGTTTACCTTGTGTTTAAGTTACTTTAGATACTAGAAATCCCCCACAAGTAGAATTTATTTTATTATGGAAGATGATAGCAATAGAAAATAAATACACACTAAAACATAACACAAGTTAAATCCAGAACCAAAGTAAAAAAAAAATATCTTCAGATGGGAATTTCCAAATACGACCTTTCAGGATCTTAACCTGAAGTGATTCATGTTTTTCACATAAAAATTCATTTCTCTTTGCAGAGCCACACTGAAACATTTTATCCTGGCTTACATTACTGACTTCCTGCAGTGACCTGTGGGAAGTGTAGTTCCTCTGCAGGCTGACGTGTTTTGCCAGAGAGTTGCATGTTATCACTATAACGATGCTAATATTTTGACTCTGTCTCACAAATGAAATATTGTGATACCAGTTTATTTAACCTGACGCAAAATATTTTTATCTCACTTCCTAAACAAAATCCAAATGTTTGTAAGAGTAGAGCTTTTCCTTCCAAGAATCTTTTTTCCAACATAAATGTATTTCAATGGAATATTCCTGAGCCATTACAACTTCCAGCCACAATTTCAAAAACCACAATCTTTTACAACCCCATTGGCTAGATAAGACCAAGCCTTTCTGTGTTTTCCTGAATAAACAAACCATTAGTTAAGAGTTGTAATGCAGAAAACAAACTTTTCAACATTGCTCTTTTACTGGTCAGTTAGAAAAAGTTTGAGGAAATGTTTTACCAGGTAAACACGTTCCTGATTATTTTAGAATAAAATGATCCTAGAGCATAAGTATGTAAATAAAACAGGTCAATAGTTAAGAACAGTTTTATGAGTTCTACAGAACTGTACAGGAAAAGCTAAGGGTAATGTGATTGTGGCGGTAAATACTCTTAACTGTGTTTTATTCTGATTTTATTGGTGGCCCATTCCCTTATCTTCTTAGCACACTGCACCATAAAGTAAGATAAACTGCTGGCATGGGCCCTGGAAAACAGCTGTCTTGGGCAGCTACCTTAAAAATAACAGAATTTACATGCAAATCACAGAGTAAGGGGCCAAATTGCTTACTGCTTAAGGTTTTCAGACCTAAAACAAAACCAAAAGGCTATTAGAGTCTTAAATTTGTAAACTTTGTACTTCAGCTCAGCATTTCAGACATCTCATGTGTTGCTAACACAGTGACCTGAAACCGGGCCTTGGCCTGTGCTGACAAAGGGTCTATTTGCTAATTGCTGAGGATGATCCAACTGGAGTATTTGGATGCCTTCAATGCACCAGGGTGCACAGCTTATTCAGAAACCTGGAACAGACTTCTGGAAGGCTTACAGAGTCATATCAACCCAGCAGGCATGAATTTCTGCTAGTGTAAACTTCTGCAATCCTACTTAAGAAAGAATGAGTCCACAGATTTGTATGGGGTGATGATTGTTTATTTTTACTTTGTGTTAAAAATTAAACCGGAAAATTGGGTTAATAATTCTGAACTGGTCTTTTTTTCTTCCACTTCAGTTCCCTTTCATTCATTCCTGGCTGAGCAAATGTTTTCCTTGATTAAAGGACTGCAGACAGTGTCAGAAGAAAATGCACTTTTTGCATATTTGCTTTATCTATGAAGCTGAAATCACTCTTGTGTCAGTTTTCTGGTATTTTTCATGGTTCAAAGACCTTCCCCCAGAAATATTTGAAAGGGGTATCTTGCAGAAATCCAGTTAGCAGAAAGCAATGTAATGAACAAGCTTGTTTTGGAAACCATTAAGTGCTGCCATCCATAAGAATAATTCTGAATAAACTGTCTGATAGCCTGAAGCCCAGCCTGTTCTTTGTGGACTTGTGGGTAATTGGCAAGGTGAAGAACATGCATATATTGAATTAAAGGTATGATTTTTAAAGTTTTGTTTTCACTTGGTTAAATGCATTGAATCCCATACTTGCTCTATGTAATGTCAGCACAGGGTTCCAGGCATCCCTGTAATGTAATAACTGATGGAGTCATACACACAGTTCTGTGGCAGGTGACAGCACAGCTTTGCATTAATATGAGGATATTATTAATAACTAATACATTCACTTGCAGGGACAGTGCATCTTGAAAAGAGGTTATTATTTTTGATTCATGTAGCCCAGCTGTATTTTAGACTTCATTGACTAATGCCACATTTGGAAACAGCCACTTATGGGTGTGTCACCTGTAAAAAAACCCATCTTGCACGACTGTATCAAGTTCTGTATTATGTATTTCTCTGCTTGGCTTCTGAACCATGGCTGCTAGCACAAGACAGGTTAATAACCACAGGATTAGCAGCAAATACAGAGTGTGTGTCTGTGTGTGTGTGTGCTGCAGAGGATATGGCTGATCTTTAGAAAATGACAAAATAAACTCATTTACACTTCAAGAGAAGCAAAATGGCCCCATTGACCAGCAAAACTTTCCATCCTATTTCACAGAGCCACACTGTAATCAGCATCATAAATAGTATTATCTATAGCATAAGGTCATAATGCAGGAGCCTGGTGGCTTATAGGAACTGTAAATCACTGCCCCGGTAAAAGAGCTTTGCAAAGAGACACCATAAAAGTCACACAAACCGAGAGAAGCAACTGAGAAATCCTTTTAAATACAGAGCAGCTCATATCACAAGCCAGCTGGCTGGGAATAAATAGTTTACACTTGTAAATCAATGGTTATTTCTAGGTTATATTTCTCTTTGTATTATGCAGTCACTATGAGACAGAGAGCATCAATTTTGAGAATATTTATACATTAATGTTTTACACAAAGTACATTACAGATGGAAGAGTTTTCAACAGCAGACTGACCTAAGCTAAGACAGCTCACGATCACAGGCCTTTTTAGGAGCTTTTGAAATATCACATCCAAAGAGTTTGTTTTTGTTTTGCTCCCTGGGATGGGTAGGAGGTGTCTCCTGAAATGTTATTGGAGGTGGCCATGGTGGCTGCCTGGTTCTGGTGCCAGGGTGTTCTGCCCTGCCAAGGGCTGCAGCACCTGGTCACCTTGTGTGACTGGCAGACAGCCCCAGGCCTTCTCTCCCTGCAGCTGATCCACCTGTCTCTGGATTTTGGTTCCCAATCAGTACAGTTATGTACCTTTGTGGTTATTAGCGTCCACCAGGATGGACATGGAGGAGAGACTGAGGGACATTGGAGAATGAGACACAAGTTGCTGGTGCTTCTGGGACTGTGTGGTTTAGAGACAGGACATTTAGTTCCTACAAACGATGGGCCAATCTTTTCTTACAAATCCACTATCTAAAATAGTAAGATCTGTGAAAGTTCCCTGAAATTTTTAACAGCCTAATAATCATAATAAATGACTGTATTAGCACAAGGAGAACATGCATGGGGTGATTAATAGATTTTTCTCAAAGTCATAGATAAAAATGAACAGCAGAGGAAAGGAAAACCTTCATATTAACTCTGTGGGAGCTCTTGTATTAATTGGCACATAATCAGGTACAGCTGCTAACAATCAGGCAGCTCTTTAAACCAACACATACAGTACTGCCAATGTAGCCTGAAGAGCTGAAGATTAGAGAGTACAAAAATACTCTTTGAAATTCAGGTGACTTAATGAAAGTCTTTCTCTTATAAGCTTACAGATCACTTGTCCTGAGTTCTACTTACATCAAGATGTGACATCATGGGATTCCCTCATGTCCATCTCTTCCCCTACTTGCAGGTCACTGGGAAGTATCTGTCAGAATATACTTTATCGATGACATGGACGAGGGAATTCAATCCATCATCAGCAAGTTTGCGGATGATACTAAGCTGGGGGCAAATGTTGAACAGCCGGAGGGTAGGAAGGCCCTCCAGAGGGACCTTGACAGGCTGGAGAGATGGGCAGGCTCCAACAGTATGAGGTTTAATAAGACTAAGTGCCGGGTTCTTCACTTTGGCCACAACAACCCCATGCACCGCTATCGGCTGGGGGAGGAGTGGCTCGAGACTAGTGAAGTGGAGAGAGACTTAGGTGTACTGATTGATAGGAAACTCAATATGAGCCAGCAGTGTGCCCAGGTGGCTAAGAAGGCCAATGGCATCCTGGCCTGCATTAGGAACAGTGTGGTCAGTAGGTCCAGGGAGGCTGTCCTTCCCCTGTACACGGCGCTGGTCAGACCTCATCTTGAGTACTGTGTGCAGTTCTGGGCTCCCCAGTTTAAGAGGGATGTTGAGCTGCTTGAGAGGGTCCAGAGAAGGGCAACNAAGCACAGTATGGGAAAAATCTTAAAGGTGCAGCCAGGTATGGCACAAGAAAAAACCCTGTAAAAGATAACATGAGTTTTAAGACCAAAAAATAAAAAAAATAATTGTTGAAATATTCAATAAACCAAATATTTATTTGTACCACGGTGTAGGTCAAGAAATCTGATCTTTTAAAGAAATCCTTACATGTGCAGAAACACTGTAACAGAAGCAAATTTACATATTGATTTTCTGTGTCTTACACTTCATATATCAATCTCCACAGCACTCAGTCTTCACGTTGGGTCACTCTGTAGATTCTTTCTGCGATCTTCTTTTGATGGAGATTGTTGTCCTCTGGCCAAACTATGCAGCTCAGCTCTCCAGAGCCACCACTGGGTCACACAATGGAAGGCAAGTTCAAATAAGAATATAAAATTCAATAAAGCAAATTGATTGTATAGTGACAAAGGACTGAGCTCTTGATTACCACCTGGAAGCACTTACAGGCAGAGCAAAAAAGTCCCCAAATGTAAGAAACCTACAGTGACTCTAACGGCAACTTCCTGTCCAAGCAGCTACTCAGGGTTTTCCCTCTTGGCGATCAAAGTCAAGGAGCCAATCAAGCCAAATTTCTGCTCCATAGGGCTGGCTTTCTGAGTAGGTTGTCATCCTGGTGTTTCCATTAACTTTGATAGTCCAGGGTTTTGTTGTTGCAGTTGAATGCAAACAAGGTTTGAAGGATTTCTCTGTTTCTTTGCCCACTTAGGGACTCCTGCCCCGTTTCAGCCTTGGTGTGGGCGCTCCATGTTCATATAGGCATTAATGGGGTATCTTTAACATGAAGCCTGACAGCTCTGCTTTGTGAAGAGGGTTGGTGGAGGGCTGAGCTTTTCCTGTTCTCTTTAGAAGGTGAGCTGAACTGCATTTTGAGGTGTTTATGTAATGTTTTCTCAATCCCCTAGGTCTACCTGTACGTTTATGTGTTTTTGCTTTCATGGCAGTTTCATGGTGACCATGCAAGCCATGTTGCTACACACTAGTCATTTTATGGTTTGTTCTGCCAGAGCTTTCTCAGGGTTTGTATTATGTTCCTTTAAGAATGGCCTTTGGGACTCATGAAACACCATTCCTTGCAATCTGTGACAGCTTTTTGTGTGCCCTCTACAAAGCTAATCAGCAGCTGCATTTGTTTCTCCTCTTCAAAATACCATTCTCCATCTTACCTTATTTTCCTATGAATATTGATAAATGTGATACTAATTAAGTGTGAGAGATGGTCTCTTATCTCAGGTGTTGACTTGATAACCTTTCCCCCAGATGAGCAAAAGGAGAAATGAGTAAATACAGACACCGGTGTAAAAGCTGGTGCCGGGCGTTGCCTGGCGACTAATTGCTGTCAGAGCCAAATTAGACTCAGGTGATCAGCAAATAGGGACCTCAGGAACAGGAAAAAACATGAAGGGGAGATGAACTGAGTTTAGAAGAGGAAGCAATGGTTAAACAGTTAGTGAAGTGCAGGCTAAAGTCCTCGAGGTAATAATTGTTTTTATTTGTTGCTGCCTTTTTTGCTATTCTGATGATAGTGTTTCTTTCCTTTTCATTTTATTTTTTTTTAATGCCCTCGTTTTCTTCCTGGGCTGACCCTATGGTTGGCTTTCTCCGATAAAAGCGTGAAGGGTTTGGATGTGAAGGTTGTAATTTTGCTCCAAATGTGTTATTTTCTTGAGTAGAGCTTCCCCCGTTTTGCGCACTTGAAAAGCACAGGCACAATAAAGAGTATGCAGAGTGAAATCAGAAATGCTATGAGGTAGGTCTTACAAAACATCCTACTGATGTTAACGTCTTAACTGTGGTTGTTGTTTTGTGGACTCTTTACAAGCTCATTCAGAGAAAATAGGTACTGGAAAAATCCCTACAGCTTGAAAAATATGCGTAGAAGCCTCTTCTGCTTTTTCCAGAGGTGGCGTGTACATTTGATTCTGGTTTTTAACGTACTAAATGTGAAACTCCCTCTTTAAAATAGGCAGCAGTTTCTTATCTGTCTGCATAGTAATGCCACAGATTTTATTTCTTTTTCATTTTTCGAATAAGAAAACAGGAAAGTGCCTTTTGATGGGAAGGAAAAATAAATATGAGGAAAATAATAGAAAGCTGGGAAAACCTAGGAAGGATGGGGATAGGGTATAAGAGAGCTATTGAAAACTGAGGAAAGGAGTGTGTATGAGAAATTGTCCAAAATCTGTGATTATGCTTTAAACTCTGCCTCAACAGTTCCTTGTATTTTGTGAAATGGTTTTGCCTAGGTTGTATTGTAAGCTTAGAGATTCTATGCTTGGTTTTTAGTTTTCAGAAATGCTGTACTAAAGAAATATGAACTACCAAAAATAAGGCAGAAATCCACTCTGGTGTACTGCTCGTGATCTCATTTACAGTAAAGCCAAACATTGGGTTATTTTGGATATACCCTGTGTGTATCTCCCTCTGCTTTTAGTGCGTAGTCAGTGTTAAAAATAACATTTCACCATCTGTGAAGAACACGAAGTGATCAATACGAAGCCAGGCTACCTGCCAAAGAGGGGGGTTTTTGTTCGGTTTTGTTTGTTTGGGGGGGTTTCTTTCCTGAATATCAAAACCATGAAAGAATAATAGTATTAAGAGCTTTATTCTTTGTTGTTTGAAAAACAAGTCCTTAAATATTACTCCTTTTTCCTATTTTATAATTCTCAAATGTGTAAATCCTGACAGCTTTGGAGGTTTTGGATACTTCTGGAGACATACACCGAGAACTGTTATGTCTTTTTTGAAGGTAAAAATAGTTACCATTCATTTTTGGTGTAGAGGGAGAACCTGTGAACTATAGTTCCCCCCACTCCATGGTTTGTGTGCAACCAAGTTTTCCTGTCTGAAAAAGTGCTGTAATCACTCAAAAGATCAGATTTGGTGTTACCCTGAAACAAATAGGCCTTTTTACCACTTTGAACTGCAAGAGCATAATATTGCTTTGATGAAATATACTGCAATTGAAGGAGAACCATTTGGACTAAGAATGAAAGAGCTTTTATCCATTAATTTAATACACTTTTACTTGCTAAAAGTAAAGTGGTTAAGATCTAGACAGTGCTATGAGGAGGCTGCTGCATTTAAGACCTTCGTGATTGATCTCTCTCAGGAGTGCACTCAGAAATAGAAAGCATGATGAAGACAGTTCATTTCAGTCCTGTCAGAGGATCTTGGGGTAGCAATATTGAACATTAAAGGAGTAGATATGAAATAATCCCAAAGCTGCATTGTGAACAACTGAAATAGATGGGTTTCTTCAGTGTGTTTTTCCTATCAGATGTTATAACTAGTCCCCTATTGGAATGTGTGTGTCTGTGGGTCAGACTTTCAGGAAACTCTGACAGAGATCCCTGGTATTTCTGGAGTCACAGTATCACAGTATAGATAAGGCTGGAAAGGACCTTGAAGATCATCTAGTCCAACCTATAGCCCAACTAACCTAGCATTGACATCTAGATCATATTGCTCAACACCTCATCCAGCCTACCCTTAAACGCCTCCAGGGGTGGCAACTCAACCGCCTGTGTGGGCAACCCATTCCACATCCGGATCACTCAGGTTCTGGGGCTCCAATAAGTTGGGGCTTTATTTTTCTGGTGGAAAAATCTATAAATTACAATACTTTGCATGAACTGTACATAATACTTCTCTTTGGCCCCTGTGCAAATGCAGAAGTAAATTTGCCACGTCTATTCATGGACAGCTTGGCTGTTTCATTCTATCCCTTATGCCTGCTAGGGAAGATTTGAATTATAACACTGGAGATGTTCTCTGACACTGATGGTTATATTTTTCCTTTAAGCCTCTTTACATTCTTCTTGCTGTGGCTTTCCATCCAAAAGAAGGCTTGAAATGAGTTTGTGTTCTACATGCACTTTTCTGTAAGTCTTTCCATTTGTTCTGTCTTCAACTTACTACCCACAAACTGTAGTTCTGATTAAGTTTTGAATCATAACAAGAGAGAGATATTAATGACACATTTCTTATACCTGTCCATGAAAAACTCAGTATAAATCCACATGGTGAGTAAAGGGACAGAGGGGAGAAGAGAGTCTTGTCTGTGTTGCTGCACATGCTGATTGTGACAGGAAGCAGACAAGGTCGGTTTTCCATCCTGTATCCTTTTCCTTGCTGTATGCCCATCTGCTAAATCAAGACATAGTCATGTAGAGTGCATGAGGAGCTTGGGAAGGGCCTCAGGTGTCCCAAGGAAACCTGAAGCTGAACTCTGGGATCACCTCGGGTGAGAAGCAGAATGAAATGCCTAACACTGGGTGACCTCATTGTGCAAATGAGGTTACGAAGGGAGAAAAGTGCTGGAAGGAAAACTGCATCTGCAGCTTCAGGCTGGGAATGATGAAATGATGGTGAAGAGGGTGCAGCTCATGGGGAGGCCCAAATGTGAAGCAAGCTGAAATTAGACTGCTGGCCAACCAAAGTGTATATGGTTTTATAGGAACTATATATGAATGGTGTATGTAGTTTCATATATATATGAGAAAGGTGTGCTGAAATGAGAGATGTTCTTGCTGGTATGAAAATAGTGACTCAACTTTTTTCCCGTTACTTCTGCATTCCTCCTTTTGTCTCAGTTCCTTCTCATCTCACACCTCCCTTTTGTTAATCACTCCAACAGCATCGTTTTCCCAGTGCCTGCCAACCTATAAGCCTCTCTTGCTTTCCACCTGCTTCCTTAAAGATTAGTTTCATGTTATGATCCACCAAAGTAACCCACCTCACACATACCTGCAGAGATTGCAGCAGCAGTTTCACATCACTGACAAAATCCCATCAAAGCCGGAAATTGTTTTCTATATGTGAGTGGCAAGGCAATTACAGAGCTGCGTGACATGGATGAAGGAGACCATTTACACCAGGAGCTATTGCTGCAGCAGAAACTTCTGGTAGCAATGCAGTGACTGACTTAACATCCTTTGGCTTATTATTATGGGCCTTGTATAAATGGAGTGGAAGCCATGACTGTTACTGCATGTCTAATCAACAAAGTGTTATGCCAGTAATTAAGTTTGAACTGACTCTCATCTCCTTTCTAGACATTAATTGGAGGCAGATATGCAGATTGCTGGTTAATAATAGAACAGTTATACTTCTATAATCACTTTCTTCATGTTTATCAATTTGTTTGATTGCTTGTGTGGCAAATATTTGATCCTGTATGTGTCTATTTAGCCATCAGACCATTTTATAAACATGATTGTTTATCATGTTAGTGACATCTTAAAGTGGTGCAACTTGCAAAGCCCAATAGCAGCAAATGTAGGAATTAATTTTGCAAAATAGGCAGAGTGAGGTCTTTCAAAGAAAGCTCCAGATTGTCCAAGCCACATATGGATGTCAAGGATGGGAACACTGTGAGCTGTGTGCTGAACCTATTTTCAACTCCCACTCGTGATTTCCAAATACAGCTCTCTGTCAGAGAGCTGGAATTGAGAATTTGGGGAACTATAGCACTCATCTAAATAAAAGCTTCAGAAATATGTTTTGGCAGGACTGTTAATAATTATTATATTACTATTTGTGGTGGTGCAACTAAAACTAGGACTAATGGACAGCTGCAATTAGATTATGACTAATTGCAGGACATACTTATAATGTTTACTGCCCAAAGAGGTTAAAAGATTTGCAAAGGTATTCTCATTGTTTTGTAAAGGGTGTCACAGGGCTATGGGAAGGGAGGAAATACTCATTTGTTGCATAGGGGCTAATGTCTAATGACCCAGGTTGGCCACTAAAACCAAATCCAAATGCGTGTTCCCATATCTTTTAGTGGGTGTTGCTTACAGGGGAGCAGCTCTGCACTAGCACAGGTTTCAGAGTGTTCCACACCCACTCATTTGCAGCTGGCTGGAATATACCATCTGTTATATACCGTTAACCAATTGACAACTCTATTATTGAATGGGGGGCCCAATACCCATTTCAGTGCCCGGGCTTTGTCAGTAGATCAGTGCTCTGTAGATGCAGTCCTGTCCTCAGGATTTCTCTAAAGTGTGTTGTACTCTCTCTATTCTAGTAGACCACAGGTAAAGTATTTGGGCAGAGAGACAGTCAGCCAATCTTTTTATAAAATAAACTGTGTTGTTTGGCTTAGCTAAGCTACTTTCTTACACCTCCTGGGGAAAGAGAAAACTGTTTGGGAACAATCATAGCGTAGGAGTGTGAATAAAAGGTTTCAGCAGAAATCCAGATGTATGTTTTATTTATACTGAAGTGAAATACTGTTCCTTAGAACAGCTGATTTCAGGTTTATACATGGAGCCTCCAGACAATTCTTAATTCACTGGGTAACCATCACACACAGGAGTTGGCTGGTTTGAAGTTTTGTGCCTTTGGGATTGCAAAGGAGTGCTGAGTGCTGCCCTCAAGCCTCCTTATCTAGCAGGAAAAAATGAACTTGCTTAATTCTGATTTTCCCCTTGTTACATCTTTATACAAATGACTCGCCATAAACTTGCAGCTTGTTTTTAATCAGTTTCTGGAAATATTGCTTTGAAAACACCATTAAGTAGCTCTGGAGAGAAAGTAAAAAGCCTTATTGGTGCCTGTATTTTCCTACTCCCCATTTCTTTGACTTTTCAGCAAGCAGATTAATGTTTGGATGGCTGCTGGAATTGCAGCATTGGGCAAAGTCTGAGTAATACCACATTAAGCAATGGCTTGGGATTGGCTTCAGAGCAGGATCTTTTCCTTAAAGAGGAACTACTTGCTAGTAGTTCACAGTCAAACTTACAACCAATTAAGCACTTGTGACATCTCTTCTTCTTTTTGGAGGTACTCAGAGTGGATGGGAAGAAAAAGGAAAAGTCTCAGGCAGCTGCTTCTGCACTGACAGGTAGCTGTCACTCAGGGTTTGATTGGTTATGGTTACACAGATGCACGTTTCGTGCATATATTGCTTTATGTAAGCATTTGCTGAAGGTGGTGCAAGAAAGATGATGTATAGGAAAACGTTTGCACTACAAATATCATCTTGGGCTGCCAAGGGGAAATGTGTCTGCAGGAAACAGTCAACTATCCTTCAAATACTTGAAATAGACTCGTGAGAGGGGATTTCACTTTTTAAGTCATTTAATCTTTTCTTGAATAAGGAAAATGATGAGACCCTCCAAACTGCCTTTGAAAAGGCTTCCCATTATAGCACACTCCTTTATTGAATCTTGGTTTGAAATTGCTTCTTGCTCTCTATGAAAATTTGAGTTCTCGGTGTGCTCACTGGACATGAAGGTTTGAGTTTGTAACTATCTCTCTGCAGTTACAACCATGACAAAACAAAAAAAACTTTAAGTAAAATACAAAAACTAACATAATGAAGGACTTACATTATTTTATAGTGTTTAAATAGAAGAATGAGGAAGAAGAAGAAGAAGAATGTGTTTCTAATTAGTTGATAGGAGGAGTGGGCATCTTAGACTTTGGAAAGGATTCTTCTCTGTTATAATTCAAGTCTTCCATTTTCTCTCCTGCACCAGTCTGGAGTCCTGTGCTTTGAATGCTTGACAAGTACTGTAGAGGGATTTTTAGAGACCGGAGGACTCAAAGAGGTATTTGCCCTGCTACAGAAGTCTGGGACTTTCCATGGTAACCACGGCAATGGCCTTGGATTCAGCTAAAGAAAGTAACTGGGAAGATAACTTTGGAAGAAAGGAATGTGGGAAGTCAGGCGGACTACCTCTAGAGAAATCCTCCAATCGGGTATTAGTAAGGCATGTGCTATTGGACTAGACACCAATGTTAGCGTAGAAGTGCCCTTGTGTGATGTGTGTAATGAGCACTGAGGGGATAAAAAGGGATACTTTATTTATAATAAATGAGCTTTCACTATACTTCCATGAAGGTTTCGTGATTGACTTCAGCCTGACTCTTCCTTTGAAGTACTACCCTTTTTCTCTTCCTTGAGAATCATCAAATCCAGTTCTATAGCTCCTGTTTTCTAGGTCTCTGATTATTTCTGATTCTCCTCTGCATTCTCTCCAGTTGAGCTACACACTCCTACAAGTAAACAAACCCACGACTATGCCAGATGAAATTGAAACTGCCAAGATGCCAGGAGAGACAGGTTGCAAAAAATCATTAAATTAGGGTTGTATCGATGCGGAGATTTAAATCGCTGTGTGGCTAAAGTTTGTGCTTTTGTCTAACAGCTTTTCAGTGAGAAGGAGCTACATTGTTCCAGGGTGGTCCTACTCAAAGGTTTTCCTAACCAGGACGTCTGCAATTAAGTGCAAAGTTTCATGGAGGTGTAGATGATGCCAAATGGTGTTTGTAAGGCTTGATTTGCCATCATCAACATTCCTCTAAGACCACAGAGTCTGATGTGTTGTGATCTCTAAAGTAATATCCTTGTGGTTGGGAAATTACCATTATATCCTCAGAGGTGAAGCTTGAGCTGTTTATTTAACTTTAAAGATCCCAAAGTCAGTTTCTACAATTACTGGGGGAGATATCACTACATTAAGACAGTTCAACTTTCTCTCTGTTGCATATAAGAGGAGCCTCAAAGAATTACAGACTTAGGTGAGGTGTATCTGCTGGTACCTTAAAAGAAAATGAAGGGAAATGAGGGCTCCAGATGCTCAATACCTCAATCATATGGAAAATCTGTAGCTCAAATCACTGGACAATCTTATTCCTCTAAATCAGAGCTAACTGTGAATTTAAGTAATAATCTTCATACATAGTCATGCTCCGTAAAATGGTTATAGAAAATGAAAGGAATTGAATGCTGAAAGACAAGAAAATTAGTTGCATGGTAGTCATGCTAAATATTGCAGAGCCTCTAAATCTCAGTGGAGACTTATGTTTTAGGAGAGAAGAAACTGTTAACACACGCTGGCCAAGACTAGGAATTCTCATTAAAATGAAAGGCACTACACTAAAAGCACTGGGGATTGCATGCTCGTTTTCACTGCACACAGAATTGCTGAAAATGCAATGATAAATAAATAAATGAACCTTAACTGGTAATAGCTGGATGGAACTTTTTAAGCCAACAGACCTGAGCATCTTCTCTGTTTCTTCATCATCCTCACTTTTAGCTGATAACATACAGTTTATTTGTCACAGAGCCAACCCATCTTACCATATGCTTAAAATGCCTTTTCCCACTCATCTCTCTGGTGCAAGCACAAGCTGCTTGTGCCATGTTCTGGTGGAGGAAATGTATGTACAAAGAGAACAGACCGTTGATTAAAACACCAGTGTTGACTTCAAAACATCGGCCTGGATATTGCTGGTATCTCCAGGCTATGCCAAAACACCTGCACATCCCTCCAGATGTAACATGCTCTGTAAATATTAACTGTGTGATTTCCTTAAAACTAATAAAAAGTACTTATCCTTCCCCGTCTCATCTCCAGGCTTTCTAAGCTCTTGCTGTTTATCTGGATTGCTTTATTCTGTCCCCTGTGACAGTTGTTTGGGCCCATTTCAACTTCCTTGCAGTTGAAAAAGAGCAAGATGGATAATTCAAATAGTAAGACTTCTGTTGGAACTAGATAATATTTTAGCTGAAACAGCAACATGAAGAAATTATAGTGCAAATCTATTTTAATACTAGTTTTTAATGAAAATAAGCTTTTTTTTGTAGTGTGCGGAATACTTCAGAAGCAGGGGAGAAAAAAGCCCACCCAGATCTTTGCCCTTTGGTGTGCTGAGCTGCAGACAAAAACAAATGTGTGAATATATCCCAGTTATTACTTTTTCCAAAAGAACATCTTGTTTCAGCAGATAATTGTGGTCTTCTGTTGTGTATCATTAGGCATGTGCATATTTTCCTGTCACACTCCTTAGGTATCCCTGGTGTAGCTTTGATGGATGATGTGTTTTGGTCCAGACTTTCACTTTGATTGAAATTCTAATTCTGATTTATACCGGCTACTGAACATTCCAGAAGTAAAATTTTCTGCTTTTGGGTCATCTAAGTAGTTCTGAAGATTTAGTGGCATATAAGACTAGTACAGGGACTCTGAACAGGGATGAATAGAGTAACAGGAAGTGATTTTGTAGACAAGAGTGCATTAAAAAGGTACTACTCATAGCCTTAGACCCAGTCTATCGTACTCTTTGCAATATATGAGTGTTTCATCTCTATTTGATGTTTCATCTCTTCAAATCTCTGGACAAAACCCTAAAATCTCTAGCTATTTCCCTGGAGAGTAACTCGCTTTTCATGTACACCAAGGAGTTTCCTTAGGCTATGGTTCAGCAGAAACCTGCTTTTCAGCTTCAAGACAGCTACAAATGCCAGGGATTTGAGAGAAGACAAAGGAGAAAAATCGATTTGCCCATTATACTTCTGTCCTCTGGCCCTTGCATGCATCTCTCTGACAGGGAACCACAACACTGAATAATTTTCCTGATACCAAGGGAAAATGCAGTATAAAAGAGCATTAATTTGTGGTTTACTATTATTATTTTAGTGTAACTATATAGACTGAGATAGAAGATGCTCAGAAGTGAATATTCCCTGTCCATAGCTTAGAGTGAAGAGTCTTAGCTCCTGACAAACAGTGGAATTTTGTTGATTCAGAACAGCCACAGTTCAATCATTTCAGAGCAGTTTATTCCCTTTCCCAAAAAGATATTCTGTAGCCTACTCAGTGTCTTCATGACCTCCGAGGATGAGGCATCTTTCTTTTTGAGGTCCCGTAAGTTAATCAAGGAAACTTGTTCTAGCAAATTGTGAACGTTCTCATTCCTTTTGTCACAAAATGTACTATAACAGTTTCCTCTTTGGTCTGTTTTCCCCTTACATCCCTAAATAACTTCTGTCATTCCTATTGGAGCTTTTCCAATTCAGTAACTTTTTGAGTACTTACTATTCTGCCTTGGGAGAGGACAAAGATTTTATTCAGCACAAGTTTAGTGATACCACCATGAAATGACATTAAATTCTAGATGTCAATTAGGGGGTGGTTTATATTTTTTTCTTTTATAAGAAATATGTCAAAGCTGTGCTGACCTTCAGGTTTGGAATCACTCAGGTGTGTACACTGTCGGGGGGAGGAGAGGACGAAGGGGTGGCATATCTAGAGTCTAAAGTCCAAGCGAATGGTTTCCATTGATGCCAGGAGGCATCACAATCATTAATTCTGCTTTCAGTTGAAATGTTTGTCCCAGAGGGTTGTATGACCTTTGTGTGCTGCTAAAGAGCTGCATTTCAGTGGTATGTGCCAGGTCTGCTTTCCTTGGGATGGAATAGCTGTGCCCTCAGTTTAAATGGAGTCACTTGTCTCTCCTTCTGGATGTTCCATAACATTGTAATACAGCAATGCCCTCAAGGCATCCTAAACTTTGTCAATACAGAGATAGTAGAGGAAGGAGAAATTGGGCACCCCTAAATAGAACTAAACAGTAAGAGGATAGATGTATGCTCTTTCAGTGTGTCTATGCTATTCTTAGCATTCTTTGTGTCTAAAGTACCTTGCTGTACTTTGAAATAAAAAATACTGGGATATATTTCCAGGCAATAGACTTATAAATCTCCTTACAATTACTTCACTGTCTTCTTTCTATTTGATTTACCCGTGACTTTCTGACCATATATTTAACTTGCTCACAAGCTCGTATTGATGTTTCCATGTAAATTAACTGATTAAATTTTGTTATTCAGAATAAATATTTGGTTTAGGATTACCTTTTCCCATCCTGCCTGTTTATACACACAAAAGTAGACTGTGTTTTACCAGCTGAAGAACATAATTCCAAAAGAGGGGAAAAAAAAGAAAGGAAAACCCAGGATGTACGGATTAACTAACCATCACCTGTTGCTTATGCCAGCCACTGCTTTGTGGCAGTTGCCCTGGGAGTAAAAGAGATAAATCACCATAAAATCATGGAATGGCCTGGGTTGGAAGAAACCTTACAGACATTTAGTTCCAACCCCTCTCTCGTGGACAGGGAAACCTTCCATGAGCTTCTTCAGAACTCCATCCAACCTGGCCTTGAAAATTTCCAGAGGTGGGGCAGCCACAGCCTCTCTGGGTAACCTGTTCCAGTGCCTCACCACCCTCACAGGAAAGAATGTCTTCCTAATGTCTAATCTAAACCTGCTCGCTGTCAGTTTGAAGCCATCCCCCATGTCCTGTCACTCCATGCCCTTGTAAATACCTCCGTATTCACAGATTACAGGTCTCCTGTGGGTCCTGCAAAACCTTTAATCTGTGAATACAGGTCGGACATTAATATAGCAAATTATTGCCAGAAATATGGCAACTTTGGAACACTGCAACATCCTGGGCTCCTTACGGGCAGCGAGGAGGAGCGTGGGAGTCAGAGTTTTTTCCCTTTAACTGCAGCGTCTAGCACTGGCAGGAGTGCTTTGTCTGAGGCTATGAGTATCCATTTTCCTTGCTCACTCCCTTCAGGTGCTGGAGGTTGCGATTAGTTCACCCTGAAGCCTTTTCTTTTCCAGGCTGAACAATCCCAGTTCTCTCGGCCTTTCCTCATTGCAGACATGCTCCATCCTTCTGATCCATTTGTTGGCCTCGAGACCTGCTCCAACAGGTCTGTGTCCCTTGCTGTGCTGGGACCCAGAGCTACAGCAATTTTGGTGGTGTCTCACCAGAGCAGAGGGAAGACTGACCTATTTCCCTCTGGAGTGAATCCAGTACTACTTGCCAGTTCGTTCCTGCTCATTCCCAATAACCTTAGTAGTGAGATGAACAGGTTCATCTTTATGGAGGGGTGCGCATCAACCCTAAATCCTATGCACTGAAATGCCTTATGCAGAATGAGACATAAGGAGGGCAGATTTTGCCCTCAGTGACTACACTAGACATGGTGGATAAACACAGCTTTTTCTGTGGGGTCCACTGTAGCATAAGTAACAAAAACCACCACTGAATGGAACTGAAATGTATAAAAGATCTTATCACATTAAGTAAATGGTAGTGAAGTGAAAAGAATGTTATGTAGCACCCTGTTTGTCAGCAAAGGATATCTGAAGGACAAGCAAAGGCTGTCTTTTCGTTCTTTCTTTCTTTCTTCTTTCCTTCTCTGATCCCCCATTCCCCCTAGGAGTTGAAAAGTCTGAATGAGCTCTTCATAAACTTGTTACCTTGCCTGGGTAAAAGGAAGTGGCTAAACAGTCATGAGTCAGGTGGGGAAGGAATGACCTATGTTCCCCTTTGGAACAGAGATCCTTGATGATGTACTTCCAAATCTCTCCTTGATGTATTTTTTTTCCTGCAGGGCTTTTTACATTTTCATGTTGGTGGGTTGTTGTTTTGGGTTTTTTTTCTCCCAAGTCCTTGAGCTTCTAAATCTGCTATCTGAACAATTTTACCTTTACCTACAATTTTGTTTCTCTTATCTTGGACTAGTCCGCTCTATTTGTTTTTCACAGCTCATTCTCACAATTTGGCAATTTTCTCAGAAGTTTGAGTCAAGGTTACACAGCTGTGCTGTATTCAGCTGGCCTAGGATCACAGGCAACTGAACCCTTGAGATTACTACAAACAAGAAGTTACTTCATCTTCTAACAAAAAGTCCTTGGGATGAAGGAGCAGAGCTATTGCTTCTTCTAGTCATGTAGCACCAAGTTTTAGTCTGAGTAAGTCTAAGTAATTTGAAAAAAGGATACTATTTTAATTAATTAGTCCTGAGAAGCAAAAATAGGTCTGAGGTAGGAGCTGTCTAATCCTTATTCCAGTCTTTCTGTTGAGGATGCTTGAAAAGGGGTTCTTGCTCAGCCTCAGAGCTGGTAAGGGAGGGTGCATGTAGTGACGCACTTTAATGATCATCAGGGAGTCATGAAGATTCCATGACATCATTGTTTGCTCTGGAAACAACATCTCCTTAAGGAACTGAAATGGGAAATGCTATTCCTTTTCACTCAAAAGCTGTTTGGTAGGTCTGGACAAAGATACAGGGGGACCTGCAGCAATGTTTAGACACAACCCTATCCCCAAATTAGTTTACAGAATGTAACTAATTACAATGACAGCTTTTGTGCTTGCTTTTTTTCCTGTAGCTTCTGTTTGCAGTATTCTGTGGCTAATAAAACTGTCAATTTTCTTTTACTCAATAAAAGGTCACCCCCCGACAACACCCCTGTGCCTCCTAACAGCTACTGCCTTTATTAATATTTAAAATGTACACGGTGATATTTCCAAAAGGTCAGACTTTTAAAAGACATAAAATGTCATCCCTAATTCTTCTCCCTCCCAGCCTTTTTCTCTGCCTCCTCTTTCCCATCCACCATTTAAGTGTTCCATTTTAGATACAGTATTTAGCATGGCTTGTGTTGAATCAGTTAAACATCAAGTGCATCCCTGTTACAGTACTGCAGAGAGGCAAAGGATGAATTTGTCACTGATTCACAGGCCAACAACTTGTGTACATGGTTTCCAATTCTAGCTGTACCATACATTCCCTTGAGTTAAATGAGTAATTTCTTCTGTCAGCTACTCGTTCAAGAATACATTTAAGCCAGTGCCTACATTCAGGCAGGTAGGGTCAAGAGGGTATCAAGGCTTCAGCTGTAAATAAGAGATTAAATTTTTTCCTCCATAAGCCTTCTGTTCTTTCCATCTAAAAGGCAATCTACAAAATGGGGAAGGTAATAATTCCTTCTTCCTAATCTCAGTTTTCTCTGGATGCCAAACTGTGTATAGGGTCAGTTTCTCCAAGTGTATTTATCTAAACAGCAGCCTGCTCTACCTGGAAGAAAATTGAGAAAGGAAAGTATGAATTTCCTTTGTCTACTGGCCAGTTCAGAAAATGGTCTCTTTTGCCACAGGAAACACAGTCATCAGTGCCTCAGAGGGTTATTTCATCCTCTGCCCAGAAACAAGATTAAACAAGTCTCTTATTCCTGGCAGAAGCTGTCATTCTGTTACCCCTTTTCTTTTTTTAAATTTTTTTTTCTCCAAGGGCAAGGATTGCTTCCAGGCCTGTTTTGTGGTGAATCACAGATTCTTTACTCTTATTGCACAATATATAAGCGATACCCAGGCTTACAGGTGTCCTGGTGAATGAGTTATTGGGTTCTCTCTGAAGTCCTTTCACAGAAATCTGAACTGGATGATCCTAATTTAGATGGTGAGTCTTCTTTTTTTGTCAAGATTCTGCTGTCACACAGCCTGTTATCTTCTAGACTGTTAATGGTTATAACATCCATCTGAAAGCACTTAGCAAACTTCATTTTCAGAACCAGATGAAACATTGAGAAGCTCTTGTTTTCCCTAAGGTCAGTCCCTCTGCTCTCTTCCACATGTTTTGACAGCATACGAAGGTGCTTTAAGAGCTGGTACCTGACTAGTTACTTCACATTTATCTTTATCTCTCTTGCTCATTCTTATCACATCCACTTTGTTTGTCATGAGGTTTTTTATATACCTGGTTATTTTGTCATAATTAACACTATCCTGGATCAGAAAATCAAAAAGATAAGTGAAGGGCTGCTGTGTAACTATTACTTTTCAAAAATAAGTTATCCATTTAAGGTATGTCAATGCACACACCAGGGGAAAAATGTCCAATGGACAGAGTTCAAGCACAGGGAGGAGTAACTGCTGCTGTTCCTTGGTGCCCATGACTGGTTGACAGCAAATTGTTATTCAAGTCTTTCCTTCTTTCAAAGAATATGGTTAATTTTTCATGATAGTATGAAAAAAGTACCTTCTATACTGAGAAGGATTAATGACTAGTATCCATCAGTCTAATTTTCTGTAAGGTAATTTCAAATCCACCTGAGAGTCGGAAATAAGATTTTATGAGGCTGCAATTTGGTTTTGGTCTGTTTGTTTTAAAGGATTAAAGTATGTAATAAGAAAAAAAAATGCATTGGTTGTAATAATGTAGTTCAGATAGAAATACGACTTCCTGCTGTGGTTTGTACCTAAATTTGAATCCTGTAAAAGTCCATGGGCAGAGTGACTAGGTTAGACACCTTGCATTCAAACTAGTTTGATGGTCACAAAGTTAGTTGTCCCTCTGTCCCAGTAAGGGCATGGTGGAATAATGATTTCTATAAGGAGGGCAAAGGCTGTTGGTGTTTATTTGGAAAAAAGAAAAGGGTTAGAGTAAAGAACAGGTCACTTCCCTTGCATGTAATATCCGACCGGTACACTTGGTGATTATGAACTAGGAGGCCTTTTCAGCTGAAAGAGATTCAAACTTGCATGTCTTGGTTCCCAAGAGCAGGGCCCATTTCAGCTTATACCCAGGTGGTCAGAGTCATCTCCTGTAGGTGAGGAGATGGAAGGAGTAGGAGTAAACACAGTGTTACTTTGGAAAAATCCAAGTGCAACACAGTAAACGCTGATTAAAAGAGGGAAAGGAGCAGTTAAGTGCAAAAAGGATCTGTGGGTCCCTGTTCAACATCATCTTTAGGCTACATCTAAGGATATTGGACTTGGAGTGCAGGGGGAGCAGTGTCATTGAATTGTAAACTTTAATTTCTTTTTCAGTTTATTAGATGGCTTAGGCAGCTACCAGCAATCTCTTTCTCCTTCAGTGTGCTGCCTTACTAATCCTTTTTTGGGTATTAAAGTCTCCCTGTGCTTTCTACAGTGTTATTAGACATTTGACTTGTGTGTCCCACATGAGTCTGAGACAAAGGGCTCGTGGAGCAATTCTAACAGTTCATCTACAAGTAAAAGTGGTGAAGTCTCCTTTGGAAGCAGTATAAATAATTATTGAACAGGATCTAGGGTATTAGGAAGTGGTGTTCAATGCTTAGAAGCTCCTGAAGAAATGCTTTTGTGCTGTTATCTTCAATAATGTATTAACAGAATAACGTGTAGGAAGAAATGCTTCATTACATGGATTTTGGCCTAATGGTGCTCAGAACCCACTGTTAGGGAACTGCTCTCCTTAGTATTCCTTACAGATGTTATGAATAACTGTGCAGGAATTTCAGTCCCTAAAAATCTTCAGAAAAAGGAACCAGTGATGAATAGTGAGTAATGAGCACAGCTGGAACAGGACTGTTTGAAATCAGGAGCACAGTGATGTTTGATTGTGATTTTAGGAAATGTAATCTACTATTTCTGAGCTTAGCAATTTTAACTCCCTTGGGTTTTATAGCTCTACTGATTTATCTTTAACTACTTTGCTAGTAGTGTGGTTGAAAAAATATATCTGTAGTGATATGTTCTTAATGAAAGCATAAATATCTGAGTGACTGTAGCTGGCATGTCCCAGGCAGCAGGACTTTGTGTACAGCCCAATGAAAGGTGGCAGTGAGTAGAATAAAGCAAATTAATGATCAGGAACATTTTCAATCAGAATGCCTTAAAGTATCTAGTCTGGTGACAGCAGTGTTTTTGGCAAATGTAGTTGTTATTCCACTGCTTGCTTTATTTTAGGGAAAGACGCAAGGGAAAAAAATACATTAACAGTCTAAATAGTTTTATGTTTTATTTTAGCTGTACTAGTTTTTTTTAAGATTTTCTTTAATAAAGCGAGGAGGGACTAGAAAAGAAAAGAAGGGTAGTGGTGGTCAGTGACTCCCTTTTGAAGGGAACGGAGGGTCCAGTATGTAGACCGGAGCCATCCCACAGGGAGATCTGCTGCCTCCCAGGGGTCTGGGTTCAAGACATCACCAGAAGGATACCTGAATTCATTCAGCCCTTGGATTACTATCCTCTGCTGGTTGTTCAAGCCAGCGGTGATGAGGCTGAGGAGAAGGGAGGAAAGGCAATTGAAAGGGAATTTAAGGAACTTGGTCAATTTAGCGATGGGGCAGGAATGCAGGTAGTTTTTGGCTAGATTCCCATAATGGCAGGGATTAATAATATCAAAATAATATCAAAAATAAGAAAATCCTCATTATTAATAGGCAGCTTAGGGGCTGGTGTCAATGGAGGAATTTTGGGTTCTTTGACCATGGGGTAACCTTTACCAAACATGGCTTGCTAGACTCAAGTGGGCTACGTCTAGCTAATAAGGAAAAAAGCCTGTGAGTTAGCAGGACACATAAAGAGGGCTTTAAACTAGGTTTGAAGGGGGAAGGTGGGAGAATCCAAAGTCCCTCAGTGGTGAACCCACTCCAAAGATGACTGTGACAACCCAACTGAGGTGTTTATATTCTAACGCAGAAAGTATGGGTAACAAGCAGAAGCTTTGGTACATCAGGAGAGAGATGACATATTTGCCATCACAGAAACATAATGGGATGAGTCATATGACTGGAGTGTTGTATTGGATGCCTATACAGTATTCAGGAGAGATAGGTGAGGCAGAAGGGGCAGGGGGTGGCCCTGTATGTTACAGAAGCTCTTGACACCATGGAACTTGAGATCAGAGATGACTGGGTTGAGACTCTATGGGTTAAGGTCAAAGGGTTAACCAACAAGATTGACATTGTGATTGGAGTATGCTACAGACCATCCAATCAGGAGGAAGATGTTGATGTATTGTTCTATAAACAATTGGAGGACATCTCAAGATCGCCCTCCCTAATTCTCTTAGGTGACTTCAATCTGCCAGATATTTGCTGGGAACTTAACACAGCAGGGAGGAGGGCAGTCCAGAAGGTTCGTAGAGTGTATCGTAGATTGCTTCTTATCACAACTAGTCAGTGAGTCTATCAAGGGTGAGGCTTATCTTGACCTGCTCTTCACAAAGAAGGAAGATGTGGTGGGAAATGTTAGTTGGAGGTTGTCTGGGATGTAGCAGTCATGAAATAATTAAGTTTTCAATAAATAGTGAAACAAGGAGGAGGGCCAATTAAACATCCAGACTGGATTTCCATAGGGCAGATATTGGTTTATTCAATGAACTGATTAGGAAAGTTCCTTGGGAGGCAGCCCTTAATAACAAGAGGGCCCAGGAGAGCTGGGTGTACTTCAAGAATGAGATCTTGAAGGCACAGGAGCGAACTGTCCCGGTGTGTCATCAGGTGAGCCAGAAGGGTAGACAGCTGCCCTGGAGGAGTAAGGAGATTTCGAAGGAACTGAGAGGAGAAAAGAGAGGATGTACCACCCCTGGAAGGAGGGGAAGGTAACTCAGGCAATGTTTAGGGGTGTTGTTAAGTCATGTAGAAAAAAACAGTAGAGATGCAAAAGCTCAGTTTGAGCTTAAATTTGCCACTACTCTACCGGATAATAAAAAAGGCTTTTACAAGTACATTAACAAGTACATTTTACAAGCCCTATGGGGAGCAGCTACGGGAACTGGGGTTGTTCAGCCTGGAGGCTGAGAGGTGACCTCATTGCTGTTTACAACTACCTGAGGGGAGGTTGCAGCCAGGTGGGTGTGAATCTCTTCTCTCAGGCTGACAACACCAGAACAAGAGGACATGGCCTTAAGCTACGCCAGGGAAGGTTTAGACTGGATGTTAGGAAGAGCTTTTTCACAGAGAGAGTGATCTCTCAGTGGAATGGTCTGCCCAGGGATGTGGTGGAATCACCATCCCTGGAGGTGTTTAAGAAAAGACTCGATGAGGAGCTCAGTGACATGGTCTAGATGGTGGGAGGCTTGGATGGATGGAGCATGGTGCCCATGGTTCCACACTTTTGGGCCTGATCCCTGGGTGGGCATTTGCTTGGGAGTTGGACTAGATGATCCTGTGGGTCCCTTCCAACTCAGAAT
>WEKX01014262.1:250993-283159 GCA_013390025.1 Pitta sordida
GGTTGTTCAGTCTGGAGAAGAGGAGGCTGAGGCGAGACCTTATTGCTCTCTACAACTACCTGAAAGCAGGTTGTAGCCAGGTGAAGGTTAGTCTCTTCTCTCAGGCTACCAGTGACAGAATGAGAGGACACAGTCTTAAACTGCATCAGGGGAGATTTAGGCTGGACATTAAAAAGAACTTTTTCACGGAGGGTGATTCCTCTGTGGAATGGGCTGCCCAAGGAGGTGGTGGATTCACTGTCCCTAGGAGTGTTTAAGGAAAGATGGGATGATGTACTTAGTGGCACGATCTAGATAATAGGATGGTGTGTTGGTAACAGGATGGCAATAGGTTAGGTAACGGGTGATAGGTTGGATACAATGATCTCTATGGTCTTTTCCAACCTTACTAATTCTGTGGTTCTTTTAGAATTGTAATGAAGTGCTCCATTTAGAACTAACATCTAATTTTGCAAATTTTACTTTTCCTTATCACTGTAAGGGTTTTTCCTATGTGTTAGGTAAATCAGATTTCTTCTGCCCTTCCATGCACAGTAAGCTAAAGTATTTTTTGACAAATCAAATAATTCCTCATTACAAAAATCTATGACCTGCTCCTCAGACCCCAAACATTTTCAAGTAAGCTTATCAGATCAATACTGCAAAACTGTTCAGGATTAACGATTAACTGTCATTAATTGTCACCATTTCACCATGGAGGTGACAAACAGATTCATAACACTTCACAGCCTGATCCAGGGTTACAACTGGCTCTTCTTTTTCCTAGCTAAATACCTTTTACACTAATGTAGGTGTCCTTTGAGTTTAGCGTAATTTTCTTTCTATTTGCAGCATCAATTTCACTAAAGCCTCACCTAAGCCTTAGTTAATGACAGCTCTGGTCTAAATTCTCCGTGCACATGCACAAGCTGGATCTTCTGTCTCTCTTCTTAGTCTTCAGGAGGCCTTTAATTTATCATGTATGGGACAGAAAACTAATGAACAGTATCAGAAAAACAGACAACTGCTTCCTTTTCAATTTGTGGAAGAGTAATAACTATATACCCATACTGCTGCTTCTGAAGAAGCTTGCAGATCACCACAAAAGAAATGCACCATCTTTCAATTAAATCTACTGAGCAAGAACTCATCTTAAATGATGTGGTTTTTATTTGCGGTATGAAGTTTAGGGAGAGCTGAGGCCACCTTTGTGAACAGGATACCCGAGGCCACTTTACCTGTGGAAAGACATGGTCCTGCCCTCACTACAGACCTCAGTACTGTATTTACTACCTTGCTTTCAAAGCAAATTTACCTTTCAGCTACACTCATTGCTACATAACCAAAATTAACATAAGCAAATACAATTACTACAGGAATCCAACAACCCCTTTTCCATCTTTTAATTTTCCACTTACTAATGTTTTATTAAAGATAAACAGAACTCTTGTCAGTTTTATGTGAGTAGTAAAAGAGAAGGGTCCAAGATATGCAGACCTGAATGAATAGAACTGAAAGGTTACTGAAAGCATTAAGTCCTCCTGGTTTTGAAAGCTAAGTCAGAATTTATTTTAGCCAATCCATCTCACTTGGTGTCTCCTTTCCTTAGAGGTTAATTTAGTACTAGAAGGGAGTTAGTTCATTGTCCTCTCTTCTTTTCTCAGCCATGTTCCTTACAGGAAACCATGAGCAGCAAAACAGCCACGGGCACATACTGGGGAGAAAGCTCAAATTGGAATGCAGCAATCGGGGTCTAAGGAAACAGTGTTTTGACAGGAAAAGAAGCAGAGCCAGAGAATAATTTTGAAGGGCTTGTCCTGTCCCTGGCTTACACAGAACTGGAGCTGCAAAAGTCTGTGTAGTTGCTAAGTTGTAATAACCTCACTGAAGCAAATTTAAATTTTCTCCAGTTTCTCTGGGGAAAAATTTCCTCCCTCCCTGCTCTAGTGAAACATTTTCTGCTCTAAAGGCTGATGAGGAAGGAGCCTTCCCCTGTTGGAAAAGTGCTGTATCCCAGACTCCAGTTAGATCTATTCAACACAGATTCATGAGAGGTAGGTCCAGCCTGACCAACCTGATCTCCTTTTATTAACTGGTGACTCACCTGGTTGATGATAGAAAGGCCACGGGTGTTGTGTACTTGGATCTTAGTAAAGCCTTTGACATGGTCTCCCATGGTAAGCTTCAGAAGAAACTCTCAGAGCGTGTGTTGGATAGGAGCATCCTGTGCTGGGTTAGGAATTGGTTGGATGGATGAGCTCAGAGAGTGTTGGTGAATGGTGCCACATCCAGCTGGCAGCCAGTCACTAGTAGACTCCCACAGGGGTCAGTGCTTGGCCTGGCACTGTTTAATATTGTTACTGATGATATGGACAGGGGAATCAAGTCCACCATTAGCAAGTTTGCAGATGATACCAAGTTGGGGGCAAATGTTTAAGTGCCAGAGGGTAGAAGGGGCCTTCAGAGGGACCTTGAGAGGATAGAGAAATGGGCTGATTCTAATGGCATGAGATTTAACAAGTCCAAGTGCCGAGTTCTTCACTTTGGACAGAACAACCCCATGTATCGCTATTGGCTGGGGTACGAGTGGCTGGAGAGTGGTGAAATGGAGAGGGACTTGGGAGTAATGGTTGACAGAAAACTTAATATGAGCCAGCAGTGTGCCCAGGTGGCTAAGAGGGTCAATGGCATCCTGGACTATATCAGGAATGGTGTGGCCAGTAGGACTAGAGAAGTTGTTCTTTCTCTATACTTGGCACTGGTCAGACCACATTTTGAGAACTGTGTCCACTTCTGGACCCCTCAGTTTAAGAAAGATGTTGAACTGCTTGAGAGGGTCCAGAGAAGGGCGACAAGGATGGTGAAAGGACTGGAGAACAAGCCCTATGGGGAGCGACTGTGGGAGCTGGGGTTGTTCAGTCTGGAGAAGAGGAGGCTCAGGGGAGACCTTACTGGTCTCTGCAACTACCTGAAGGGAAGCTGCAGTCGGGTGCGTGTAAATCTCTTCTTTCAGGCTGCCAGCACCAGAACAAGAGGACATGGCCTTAAGCTGCACCAGGAGAGGTTTAGACTGGATGTTAGGAAGAGCTTTTTCTTAGAGGGAGTGATCTCTCATTGGAATGGTCTGCCCAGGGAGGTGGTGGAGTCACCATCCCTGGAGGTGTTTAAGAAAAGACTGGATGAGGAACTCAGTGACATGGTCTGGATAATGGGATAGGGAGTTAGGTCATTATATTAATTAAAAAAAAATTGTGATGACATGACCCTGAGATTAGCACCAGGGCTGTGGGCTCAATCCCTCTATGGGCATTCACTTAGGAGCTGGACTCAATGATCCTTGTGGGTCCCTTCCAACTCAGAGTATTCAGTGGTTCTGTGAACATAGGACAGTTTACAATGGAAAGACCAAGTGAGAGGAAATTAAAGACTGTTTATCTAAACTCCAAATACTTGTCATCTGATTTCCTTTGTCTCGCTTGCCTGAAAACTAATCTAAATGTAAAATATCATAAATCATGGTCAGATATATAATGTTTTAGGGATTGGTATTTTTTTTCTTTTTACTTCTGGGTCTTTTTCCTGTATTTCCAGATTTTCTAGCTGCTTGGAACATCAGGATGATGGTGGTTAGTGGGTTTATTCATGCAGCTAAAATGGCAGCTCTCTAGGACTGATTCTGTTGCTCTGAAATTGAGGAGTTGAGCTGTGTAGAGCTGCTGTGTGTTCCTACAGAACTCTTTGACCAAAGATATTTGACCAAGTTTGTCATTTTACCATGGCATTTTCCACATTTGCAATACTTTGATTTAGTCTTCAACGAATGTCTCATCAGCTCTGATTCAATTTAAATTTTATTGGCAAGAGCTACAATGGTTGCTAGACTGGGATGCACTTCACAATAAAGGTAATTGCATTACTGTTACAGTATAGTTGTGTTTTACTTATGTGTTTTGCATTTCCTACTACAGGTAAATCTTGGTTCCTGTCAGCATCCTCTATTTTATTGCTGTTCTGTCTCACATTTTTTTTTATTTCGTGTGTTTATGTTATGCTCAACAGTTTTGTTATATGTCTGTGGCTCGAGACTAGTGAAGTGGAGAGAGACTTGGGTGTACTGATTGATAGGAAACTCAACATGAGCCAGCAGTGTGCCCAGGTGGCTAAGAAGGCCAATGGCATCCTGGCCTGCATCAGGAACAGTGTGGTCAGTAGGTCCAGGGAGGTTGTCCTTCCCCTGTACACAGCGCTGGTCAGACCTCATCTTGAGTACTGTGTGCAGTTCTGGGCTCCCCAGTTTAAGAGGGATGTTGAGCTGCTTGAGAGGGTCCAGAGAAGGGCAACGAGGATGGTGAATGGACTGGAGGGTAGGCCCTATGAGGAGCGACTACAGGAACTGGGACTGTTCAGTCTGGAAAAGAGGAGGCTCAGAGGGGACCTCATTGCTGTTTACAACTACCTGCGGGGAGGTTGCAGCCAGATGGGTGTGGACCTCTTCTTCCAGGCTGACGACACCAGAACGAGAGGGCACGGCCTCAAGCTACGCCAGGGGAGGTTCAATCTTAACATTAGGAAGCGGTTTTTCACAGAGAGAGTAATTGCATATTGGAATGGGCTGCCCAGGGAGGTGGTGGAGTCGCCATCCCTGGAGGTGTTTAAGAGAAGACTGGACGAGGAGCTTAGTGACATGGTCTAGCCGGGAGGTGTAGGGCTGGATGACGTTGGGCCCCTTCCGGCTCGGAGTGGCCTGCTAGACTGTGAGGGATCTAGGTTGGTGTTATGCTCTGCGATGTGCTCTCGGTCTCTTTACGGGTGTTAGATGGTGAGTTGGACTAGATGATCCTTGTGGGTCCCTTCCAACTCATAATATTCTGTGATTCTGTGATTCTGTGATTGCCAATAGCTCCCAGATTTTTTTTTTTTTAATTCCTTGGTGTAACAGTATATTTATTTTCTTGGAAGGAGTTCAGTTTCACTCATCAGTGTATCAGGGAAAATGACTGTGAAAGACAGACATTTTGGTGAAATGTAACTGGTTTACAGACATTTTGGTGAAATTTATCTGGTTTACACACCAAGCAGGATAACAAGAACCTCAACAGAGCATCTCCCAAGGTTCTCAGCTTCCTTTACCTTCAAAACCAGTTTAATTCCTTCTTCTTAAATATGATAAACTTGCAAACACGTGTTGTTGAGTGACAGAACCTAAAACACAGATTAGTCTCCCACACAGGTCATTTATCATAGATGTCTGTTTCTGGTCAATTAAAAATTTCTTCCAGTTGTTCAAAAAACATAGGGCTGGAGTGAAGTAAGTAAATTGGATCCCTACTTGCCTTTGACACTGATCACTGCAGACCACAGTGCATATATAGAAGAGGTTTCTTGAATAATTTTCTGCCCTCAGCCTGGCCAACAATAATTTGATAATTTCTGTATTACTGTATTTCAGCAGATGTGAGGGGAAAAAAATCTGTGTGGAAACTGTTTTGGTTTTGTAAACAATCCAAAACAAAGGAATAAGTACAGAACCAAATCTATTGTTGCAAAGAGATGTAAATAATTAACAGCTATGTTATGTGTAAACAAATAAAGGTCCTTTGCCTTTTTAGGGTTGTGTTAAACTCCACAATGGCAACAGAGTCCATATGAATAGATCAGCAATTTCAGATGAAATGCAGTGTTATGACATTTAGAATTAATTTAACCTGCTGAAAAGACAGTAAGCTCCAAGATGCTTGCTGGAATTCAGCTAATCTGTTTAATTACGAGTTCTGTCACAACCTGAAAATGTCACCACCTCTAATGCATATTCTTCCTTTCTTGCATTGCCAATGTGACTCTTCTCAAAAAAACTTTGTGGAAATTTTTTGTTTATTTTCAGGAAATTTTATATTTAGGGAATTTTTAGGTTTTAGTATTGTCCTACTGCTGAAACCTGAAGAAAAAGAAAAATCTGTCTCAAAATACATAATGCTTTGTGATTTTAAGAGAACTAAAAATTTAACAGAAGAATTTCTATATATTTGAGGGTGGCTAAGCCAATTTCTTTTCTATAAAAGAGCTTCTGAGATTTTAAATTATAAGAATTTAGAAGTTATAACACTGAAAAGGTTTTTTTCAATACTGTTTTTTTTTACTTTATTACCTAACCTCAAGCAGAAATAGCTAAATGCTTCAGGTTCCCTGGAACTTTTTTCCTTAGGAAAACCCAGACTGTTGTTCTTGTTAAAGAAAAAAAAATACAATCAAAGAAATCACATTTTTTTTCCACATTCTTGCTGTTGTCCAGTGCCATAACCCACCTTATATGGTTCACTATGCCACTGATAAGATACAAATAACTGAGGTTTGTATGGTTGGGGATTTTGGCAAGTGAGAGCGAGCTTAGTGGGTGTTCTTGCTCATTTTCTCTGTTTTTAGTTAAGCATTTTTAATTATTTATCCAAATGTAATGCTCAGAAAAGTAATGGATCATCAGCTTATGCTGGAAGCTAGCAATATGGAAAAGAGTTATGTCAGTATCTGCATATACCTCTGGCAGGGCACTTCAAGGCTGACCTATGGAAAGTTTTTCTGCTTCCCTGACCTTTTCCAAACAGATGATGGTTTTGGCACACATAAATAACAAACTGTGCAGATGGGCTTGGTTTTTCTTGAATAGACTGAGAGCAACAAGTCTAGTGGGTGCTGCATTGAATTTTGATTTGAAATTGAATACACAAGAGAGGGAAGGTTATTTGACTGCCTCAAACCCACTGAAATGCCAGTTTCCTGAAGAAGATTAATTTGATGGAGGGAAAAAAAAGAAAATCAAGAGCCTGCTATTATATCTTGAAGATTGAACTGAGACAGGCCTTGTCATCTGTAGCTGGCTAGGTTTCTTTCACGTTTGAATTTCACTCCTTGAAAATGCTGAATTAGCCCATCTGTTCATATTTAATTTTTCCTCTCTGCTGGGACTTGAGTTGGTCTTCTTGTGTGTCACTCAGGCACGTTTCCAAAGCGTCTCCATGTAAAGTATTCATTGCTTTCTCCTAAAATAGTAAAAATGATGCCTGTTATCCTTAGCTAACAACAGCCTCCTAGGGTCCCCTGTAGTACAGGGAACATCTGTCCCTAAAATGTGTGCGTGCTTCATCTGTGCAATGCCTTTAGTTGTCTTAGATTAATATTTCCCCAAAAATTAACTGTAAACTGTGTGCTGGGTAGTGTTGCTACCTCATTATTTCTTTAGCTATACTGAAAATATTCATACTTCGAGTAATATTTCCTTTAAGTGAAGAGCAGTAGGGGTAATCAAATAGAGCTTGCACATACTTTAAGAGAAAATTTACAGAGGATTGAACAAGCCATTAAAAAAACCCCAACCAACAACAACAAACACACTAAATATTTTACAAGTTTTTTGATTTATACCTACTAGTATCTATACCTCACCAAGTGTTTATTTATTTAACATTTTTTTAGTCTGCTGACCCATTATAACATATATTAGCACTGAGGTGTTCAGCAGTTGTGATCATGATCTGAGATTGTCTCATCACATCAAGTGATTGTGGCACTTAATTTTCCAGCAAAGCATGACCTATATAAGGAGTATGAAAACATATTTAGTTTTAGCAACCCTAAAGTCAGGAGCTAGTCTAAACTGATTTAGACAGAGAGGTAAACACTAGAGAATTTTGCATTCCACCCTATTATAGAATAAAATCCCCTCTGGAAGTGCTCACCTCTTTCCCGCTGTTACAGGAGGTCCTTAGAAATTAAGGTTGTGCTTGACCATGAGAATAATCAAGTACAGTAAAGCTGAGCCCATTTTTCTCCTGACAGTCATGGAAAGCTTTAAAGTCAAGGGCTAAAACTGAGTTGCTTCACCTTGCTGCTGCTATTATAGGCAACAGGTTTTGGCCAGAATCTTTTTTATTGCAAGTTAAATACACATTGATTCTTCAGCACAGTAGTTCAAGCAGCCAGCTAGAGGTTGGCTTTGGCCCTTGTTTCAGAGTCAACTTCTACCCTCTTGCCAAGAAAGAAGTCAAGAACTTGTTGTATTGTAAGCATTAAAATTAACATTTGAAATCTCTACTAGAAACACAGAAAAGTATTTCACCAAAATGGCCCCTGTTAGCTTCAAAGTAAGACATGATTGGTAGCAGTGTTTAACATCAATATGTAAGAGCTATGTCCAGTCTTGGAAGTGGTTACTCTTTCAAATTGTGGGCTAAGGAGTCCCTGCTGTGGGGACATAACATTGTTGAGCATTGAGTGTTTCCAACTGCCATTCAAAATTTCTTCTTTGACCACAAATCTCTCTACAGCAGAGGCCAAAAAAGTCCAGCAACAGTGTTTCCCAGTTCTTGCAGTAAGACACAGAATCACAGAATCAGTAAGGTTGGAAAAGACCACAGAGATCATCAAGTCCAACCTATCACCTATTACCTAACCTAGCCAAACCTGTTACCTAACCTGTTGCCATCCTGCTACCAACACACCATCCTACCTATAACACACTACCCTAATATCTAGGTCGTGCCACNCTCTGTAATCTCAAAAGCTTACTTAGCACTCCTTTTTTTTTTTTTTTCAATGAAAAATCCAATACCTTGCAAAATAATACAAGCAATTACTAGAAACACAGGAAAGTATTTCACCAAAATGGCCCCTGTTAGCTTCAAAGTAAGACATGATTGGTAGCAGTGTTTAACATCAATATGTAAGAGCTATGTCCAGTCTTGGAAGTGGTTACTCTTTCAAATTGTGGGCTAAGGAGTCCCTGCTGTGGGGACATAACATTGTTGAGCATTGAGTGTTTCCAACTGCCATTCAAAATTTCTTCTTTGACCACAAAACTCTCTACAGCAGAGGCCAAAAAAGTCCAGCAACAGTGTTTCCCAGTTCTTGCAGTAAGACACAGAATCACAGAATCAGTAAGGTTGGAAAAGACCACAGAGATCATCAAGTCCNTTAAGAGGGATGTTGAGACAGAACTGGACACAGTATTCAAGGTGTGGCCTAACCAGTGTCGAGTACAGGGGGAGAATAACTTCACAGTCCAAACAGTTTCTCTAAAACATAGGTTAATACTTTCTTATAGCATAAAAAGCCATAAATTACCTGAATAGGTTAATATCCATGCAATTCCTGTGACTAAATTGTGCTCTTCGCTCTTTTGATGCCTCTGCTCAACAAAAGCATTTGGTTAAGTCCCAAAGCCACACACAGTAAAGCAGATCTTATGCAGCAGGTAAATTGTGGTCACACACACGCCGTGTATCTTAGTGCTCTGAAAGAGGTCCACGAGTACATTGCTGTGAGGCAGATCTGAGTGTCCAGATTTTCTTTGTCTACACATAGGCTGATGCACCCCTTAACACGTACTTTGCTTCCATGGGAGAGCAATCTGAATTAGAACCTCTGCACATGTGCACTCCGAAAAGCAACGAAGAAGTACATAATTCCTATAGTCCCATGGGCTGATAGCTAACTCCTAATTTCTTTCATCCCATCTTCCCTGTGCTTTCCATTCCCTATGAAATTCAGCCTAAAGCTTCTTCTAGCAGGAGGTGGATACTGACTTCTGTCAGGCAATTGCATAATTATTTCAATTACTCAGTAGCCCCAATTGCTGACGTTACTCTGGGCTTTTTCTTTCAGCGTGTGGGAATTTGAATCTATTCCTTTCTTGATAGCTCTGCCTCTCCTTGAGAGTAACATTCAATCTGCAAGGTTCATGTTTGGCTCCAGCACACTGAAAACTCACAGAGCTAAAGATAAGTTATCCTTTCCAATCCCTGCCTCTCTGTGCTGGTTAACTATGGGACTGCTGGTTCTATGGAAGTGGAAACTAATAGCTCTGGAGGCCACTGCTGTATAAGATGCAGTAACAGATTCCCCAGGTTTAGTGCCATTTCCCGGCTGAATCCTGGCTCAGGATCAGCTGCTTAGGGTCTCACAGCTGCTGCTTAGGGTGCCACAGTTAAGCAGCACCAGGAACTGTCCAGGCTGCTTTTCCTCAGGCCTAGTTCTGGCTGTGCTCTAGTGCTGATGAAGCAGGGAGCTTGGAGAAGGGAGAGGGCAGGAATGAGTACCTCCGTTTTAAGATAAGCTCTCTCCACTTGCAAATCACACTGCTGAGGTGTCTAGGCCAAGTGTTGCTGCAGTCCTGCCCTCTCTTCCTTGAGCTGCTTCCTACCTGCTTTCAGAACATGATTTCTATTGGCCTGATCCCTCTGCTCTTACAATATTTTGCCATATGATACCATAGGGATTCCTAGGTGCACTGTGGATAACTCTGAATGCCTTACATCTAGTCTCCCCAGGAGCAAGTAGACAGCTTCAGCAAGCCAGAACTGACACGTTTGACCAGTGGTTCTTCCACACTTCAGGATAAGTGTGGATTGAGGACTGTCTGTTTGTATACTTTGGCACAGAATTATTCTGGCAGTCAGATATGCCTCCATGGCAGAGTGACAAGGTGTAGATGTTCACTAGGTTAAAGGAAGAAGACTGGTTACTCTGTTTGCCTAAATAACTGTACTATTACCTGTTCCATGATAATTTTACCAGCTCCTTGTGCTATTGCATCCTGGTTATCAATATAATACCAGTTCCTGTTACTGGGAATTATCTACCTATGCTACTTAGTTCTTGGTAAATAGAATGACCCCTTGACAGAGCAACTGCTCTTTTCTGCTGGGGTTTTTTTTTCTGTGCTCAGGCACATCCTCAAAGCCTGGGGATGGTCTCCCGGGTTTCCAGAGCTGTGCTGTCAAAAGGCTCTGTGGTGTGCAGCTCCTGTACAGCCTGACTGCCTTTTGGCACTGAACCAAGACCCTCCAGAACTGTCAGCTATAGTAGATGATGTATTACACCTACTAATTTCTGGATTACTGCATAGAAGTTTACTTGTTTAAATTCTTCTGTGGGATTGGGGACTGCCATGGATTTCAAATAGCTGTTTCCAGCCATTGACACTTTCAGAAGTTAATAAAGCTGACTGCAAATTTGCCATTGCATAGCAGGAGGGGGGGGAAAAAGGTAGAAAAAGAGCTGTCACTGTTGCACAGAAGGTAGCCCTGCATCCTCTTGCCATTAAATGTGAAGTAACAGAAGTTTGGGTTTTCCTCTTTTTAGTGGATTTGAATTTCTAAACTTCTCATGGGTGCCATAAACTGTAAGTAGAATTTGAACTTCTTAACTCCAGATGAACTATGTGGAGCAGAGAAGAAATAATTTTCAGCATAGAATATTTTTCTTTCCTGGCACAAAGCACCACTGCATAAGTTATGATAAGGAAGGAGAAAACTTTTACTTAAAAACAGACAAGTACTTGCTCACTGGTCTTTAGCTGTGTGTTGCTTCCCAATTCCATTGCCATGGGCAAAATGAGTCATTAGGTTGATTTCTGCATCTTTTCTTCTTTCTCCTGGGAAATCTTTCATCTCTTACTCTGCCCTTTTCCTTACATGATACTAAACAAAGATGTTTGTTGCTTTTCTTCTCTGTACAATGCTGAGGAAAGCTCAATTTTTGTATGCCTTTTTGTATCTTTTGAATAGACCCTATCCTGTTCCTATAAATTGTTTTGTTGTACGTTTTGACAACCTCATTAGTTTGTTACCAGTGGTAATTCATTAAAAATCTCACAAGGAAATCAACCCAAGTATCCCTGTGTTGGGATACTGAGAGGCAGACAAAGTAACTGGGGATAAACTAATCTCCTTGGCTGCTTTTCGAGTTTTGTTGGTTGTTTGGGTTTTTTTTTAAATTGGAATTTGAGATAATGGAAAAAATGTTTTATAAAAATTTAAGGAAGGTATGCATCTTCTGTTCATCCTAGTTCTATACATTAATTTTATCTGAATCAGTGCATCCACTCTTGAAGACTGCAGGATCATGTGCTCTGTGAGAAGAGTATTGCACTACAGACACAACTTTGCTTTGTAACTTCCTCTTTTTTATGGGGAAAAAAGAGAAGCAAGACCTGAGCTATGTCCTTTAATGGTGGTGCTGTTTTAAAAGCCAATCCTTGAGGAAGTCTTGTCACTATGATGAATGAGAGTTTAGAAAACAAGTATGTGCTAATGAAACAGGAGTGTGAGGTGGAGAACTGTTTATTTTTTCCAGATATTGTAGCCAAAACATCCAGTTAGGCTTTGCTGGATTGAAAATGTGATGAGGGAGAAAGTCCTTATTGCTGTGCTAAAGTGTTTTAATCCAAGTTTAGTTGTCTGACACATTTTCTGCCAGTCTAGCCTAATACTTGCAGCACGTTTGCTGGGACATGAGGGAGAAGGTTATAAAAGCAAATTTTATCCTTCTAAAGGTCACGTGCCTAAGGCAGTCTCTCCATCACTGCAGAGAGATGCTCCAAATTCTCTGAGTTAAGTTCTGTAAAAAATAAAGCATGACAAGCATCTCCTTCCCTCTCCTCTCTCTCCCTTCTCCCCCTCCCCTGGACAGTAGATGAAGCTGAAAGAGCTTAACCTTAGTCTAAAGCAGAGCATGGCAAACAGTTCTCAGAATACTGAAATTACAGGATTTGGAAAAAAACATGAAATCTTCGTAACTAACCATGGTAAAAGGTGCAGTGATAATAAAGACTTCATGCTTGCGAGCTTGATGGCTGCCTTCAGCCCTAATGTGAAAGATAATTTGTAGAAGCTAATTTTCTGGCTCCTTTTCCAAAAAGGCCCATAAAAGCACTCATTGGTTTGGCTGGTAATCTGTCAAACCACAACTGGACTGAAATCATTACTTTATTTCATGCAGGCCGTCAAATAGTTTTCTCCACATTAATTCTCAGCCACCAGTGACTCTGGTTACAGCTGAATCGCTGACCTGGAAAAGCTCTGAAAGTCGCTGCCAATTCCCCAGAGCCATCCAGATTCCCAGTGAGAAACAATTGGATGGGAGACCAATTAAAATAGCATCTGTGAATTAAATAAATCTATAAAAAGCATCTATTTTTCCCTTCAATGTGCATAGAAATTAGCAGAGCATTTTTTAAAAAAACAAATGCCTGATTAACAAATAAGCCTCTTAGGAGAGGAGAGGAGGAGATAAACTTTCTCCTGCATAAACTTGGAATAATGAAAGAGCAAATGAAGTCAAGCAGTGCTTCACTCAGGTAGGAGCAAAGGCTGTAACTCTGCCATTGTGTAAGTGAAGAACAGGGCTCGAAAGAACAGATCAAAAGGAAATTTGCTACTAATTCTGTTTTCTCCTACTTTACTGGCTTTGTGGTAGGAAGGGGAATGGGCAGGGACTGGCTGTCTTGAAGTGGTGAAGAAATGTGATTAGTAGGAGACTCAAGGCAGAAGGGGATTGCAGATTCTTTCATATCTGTAGGTGCTTCCATCCCCTGTGGAACCTGAGCTACGTTATAGCTTGGTGTTAGACCTCGGAAATACAACAGATCAGGGAAATGCTGTGGGAGTCATTTTATTGGAGTTCTATGCAAAGCAAAATGGATTTAAAAATTAACAGGTAGGGGTTTTTAAAAGGAAAGAAGAGGATGAGACATTTTGAAAACCATAAACCATATACATAAACTGTTGGGGGATTTTCCAAAGGAAATATTTTGATTTGGTTTTGTTGTTGATGTTACCATTTGTTCCAGTTTGGGATTTTGGTGTCTTAGGTTCATTTCAACTGTGCATTTTTTACATAGTAGAAGATACAAGTCAAAATAACCCAAATGTCTAAAGAATTGTACCAACTTTTAAAAACATTTTCCTGTAAGAAATTTTTCATCTGTTTTTTGCATTTTCTTCTCCAATTTGGACTGAAGTCATGTTCCAAATCTCTGTATCTTTTGAGGAACAAGAGTTCCTGTTTCTCACACAGCACCAGACAACTTGTCATTACTTCCAGTTAAGAGAATGATGAATGTTGTGTCACTACTGTTTGATAGTAGTTTAGGATGGATTAATCTTCAGTACTATATCAAAATTGTGCAGACAGCTGAGATATACAGAATATTTCTCTTTCTTTTCGTGTGGTAATGCCTTTTCATTCTTCCTTAGACTACAAGAACTTTCAGACTTTTCATGCAATTTGATCATTTAGCATAATTTTACTGCTGCCATATTTATCATCAATAGCCTTGTTTTTTATAGACTTCTTGTAACCTAGAGGTAAGTTTTAAGTAGTTTCTAGCCAAAACTGATTGATTGGCACAGAAAAATGGGAGCTTTGATAGAAAACTAAACCTGTTTATATTTTTCTTCAAACTAAAACAGGCCTATTTTTACATATTTAAGTTGTACATTTTTACTTTATTATTACTGGTATCAGCTATTAAATATTCAAGGACACCAAATGCTCAATGTATCAAAGAAAAAGCTTTGTGTGTTCTGATGCAGAGCCGCGGGCATGGAAATGGACAGTTTGGGATGATTGGCAAGACAGTTGGTGAACGCAGGTGTTTCTGAAGCTCCTGCCTCTCTGGAGTTATTTGTCTTGCAACAGGCATTTGCCAAGAAGTCCATTTTGATGGTGCTCCTCATGACCTCTAATTTTCTTCCCTGCTTTCTTGCCATTTGCCAAAGATGCTTAGCCAAGAGAGAATGACGCCCCACAATATGGTCATGTACATTATCCACCTAGAGCTCAGGCCTAGGCAGGTCTGTAGCAGATTGTCCTGCTGCTTTTGGGGACCTCCAGAGCCTGCTGTGTGACAGGTTTTCTAGAAGTTTGTCAGTGAACAGATTTGCCACCCACAAAAGTACAGACTGCTTCATGCATGTCGGGTTACTTCATGTCAGATTTTTCGCTAGACGAGATGAAGGATAAATTAATAGGTTTACCTTCAAAACATAGCTTTGCAAATGTGGAAAAATTTAATTTTTAAAAGTTATTTTTAAAACAACAAGAATTTTTTTTAATGTTAAATTGCAGCTGCTCTAGAGTTTCTTGTGGTTTAAGTGGCTAATTGCACCTTGCAACTCTCCTGGTTTTATTGCTAAAGACAAAATTAGAAAGAAGTGGCCTGGGCAATCTGTCCCTTTTCAAGCTATTGTTTAGTTAACTCTTCTTCATCGTTGTTAGATATTGGTTCTGCTAGAAAATATCACTGAACCTTACTGATATTGGGACATACCTGAACTATCAAGTGGACAATAAGCTAATGCTTTAATGCTTATCCTTCTGGCATAGTGTCACTTCATCTTTGTTCATTGCTGCCACAGCCCAGACCCTGCTTCTATAAAGCTCTTCATGGTGCTCTCTAGCAAGTTCTTAACTTCAACAGACACTGGGTCTTTTTTGTGCATCGGAACCCAAAAACTTGGCACCTACTTGAGTTACTGAGCTGCACTCTTGGAAAGCTCTGCTCAGGTTGAGAATACTGAGCTGCTACAACCTGGCACTGCCATGGTACTCTCTGGAGGTGTGTGTTGGGTTTTGAAGGCTGGCAGTGTAGGCAGGGAACGCTGCCGTGTTACTCTCATGGACCTGGATATGCAAACTTGTCACTTTCTGGGTGATACGTTGCATCTCTCTTATTTCCATCCACCTTGGATGGAATTATACATACAAAAATTGGATGCTTTTCTGGCAGAATATGATGTTTCTGACACAGTTGGGGATAAATATAGGAGGAAAATTGTAAAAGAAGCTCTTTGCTTTCTGAGTCTAAATCATTACAACCCTGTGTCTCCAGTGAATTTTGGATCAGGCTCTGAATTATTTTCCTTGTGCACATGTACATAGATACACAGATAACAGTTACAATATATATAAGATAACAGTTCTTAATTATTCTTAATTTTTCCTTTAAGTTGCAGAGAACTGGAAATGTTCCAGTGCCTGCTACCAAACAGTAACACATTTAACCAGTCTCTTACTTGAACAGATTGTATCTCTGGAGTTTATTTGCTTTTTGCAGAGCTATTCTAAATTCTTTCCAGGTCTTATTAGCTACCATTTGAGAAACGGGGAAAAAATGAACCACATTTTGATTGCACATATTGATCTTATACCTTAATCTTTGCTGCTCAGATACAGGTATGTCTTGCTTATGCCGTGATGGACACTGAAGATTTATGGAACTTGAATGGATTAACTGAACTCAAGCTGTTGGTGTTTTTTTCCTCCTCATTTAGAGTTTACTTTATTATTCAAGGGATGAACTAAAACTAGCTCCTTCAAACAGGTTCTTAAAACCACATGTATAGAAATAGATCTATTATCCTATTTACTCAGGGGTGAAATCATATTAACATTAATACTTCATAAGAAAAAACATATTGTGTGCATAGATGAGGTGTTAGTGCCCTGAATGAAAGGAAATTTTTTTTCCTCCAAGTCTCAGAGCAAATTAAGGCTTGTTCATGCTGAGTGTTTCTGACTGATAGGAAGCTTATGTGCCTCCCTCCCGCAATAAATAAACAGATATTTTTGCAGTATTTCCAAAAGAGTTATTTGTAAAGGATTAAATATTCTCCAGGGGTTTACTGCTTATCCTGCAGGACTGTTTGTTATTCCTAATACCTTCTCCACTATATCATCATCTTCTGCAGAGGAAAGGAGGAAACAGCTTGTTTTGTGGAGAGCAGTGAGCAAGCCACGGGTGGGCCAGAAGAGGGGAAACATTCATTTTGACCTTCCACTCATCCCTGTGTTTGTCCAGTCCCCCTGCATCCTTGGGATCTTTGGGATAGTATGAGCCAGAGACATCACAGGCTACCTTTATAGAGTCTCTAAGTAGATTAAATTCATTTTATGTCATTACTTGAGCAAAAAGGGTGCCATGGTTCTACAAATGACGCCTGTGCATTGAACTGCTATCACCCTGGGAGTACATAATTCCTTTCCTTCGCTTTATTCCTAGTTCTTCCTTTGTTACACAGGGGTCACTCAGAATGTTCAAATAATCCATGCAAAAAATTAAAATCTGGGCAGGTAGTTACCACTATGAATTCATCTTTCCAGTGACACCAATGTAAGATGTTTCTAGGACAATTTCTTGAATAAGCTGTTTTCAGGAACAGACTTCCCATCCATCATTCACAATTAACTTTCACACCTTCTGCCAGGGGACCCACTCCATTCTCAACAACCTATTTGCCATGTTCTGACTAATATGAATAGAGATGATAAGTCCATGTCACAGTTGGCCACAGTGGATTTATGACTGGAATACTCCTTTGGGTGCGTCTTCATGACTGCTTGGACTTAGATGAAGCAGTTTTATAGGAGACCTGATCTAAACTGCTCTGAATTTGGCACATGCTTGGATATTCCCTAGAGGCGCCTGATCCCTGGGTGGGTGTTCACTTGGGAGTTGGACTGGATGATCCTGTGGGTCCCTTCCAACTCAGAATAACCTGTGAACCTGTGAAGGTCTCCATGTTAAAGGGAAGTTGTGATATTTGCTCAACAAACCTCATACATTTGTCTTTATAGCAACATTCCAAACGTTCCTTGCTGTCCTGTGCCAACATGGCCCTACATCAGCTTAACAACAGCTTTTGGGTGACATAACTGAGGTGTAAGAGTAACCCTCAGTTACCATAACAAATACATATAACAAGCCGAAAGAAATGGAGGCTACAGCTAATAAGTCTTTGCTGTTCCAGTCACCTGGCCAGAATTTCCAAAGGCTATATTCCTAGTCTGCAATCAACTTGGCTGTGGATTTGGAATGGAAACTAAGTAATAGGTTCTTGGACACTCGTCAAGCACTATTAAGCAAAACCCATTATAGATGACTTGCTGAGCTGGAGCAATACTCTGTTGTTTTCCTTAATAGTCAGCGCTGTCCTTCCAGCAGGCAGCACCAATTATTGTCCAATGGACAATATAATACATTTACATATCGATTTTCATAAGGCAGGAAGGATAAGACTTTCATTTTGATGTATTAAAAATGCACAGATTAGAGAAATTCGGTGCCAAATGCAAGCCTGACTAAGCACAAAATGTGGCTTGGGCCCTTTTAACTTACGGGACTGGCTGTTCTGAGGTGGTCTTGGGGCAACTATATTTATCAAAGTTGATCAGAATAAATCGTCTTATACTGGAGCCATTTATTTGTAAAAGCCATCAGCAAGACTTCAGGATGCATCTTGATTTCTTTCCTAACTTGGGACTTCTGCAGGGATCAGAGCTTTAGGAAGTGTTCGTATATGCCAATAGTTCTACATCCTAGTGTAGAAGGAAATCAACAGTGCTTCTGATGGCAGTGAGAGCTGTGCCTTTCAGAAAGGGGAAGGACACTTGCTGCTGTGGATGTTCCCTAATAGGCATGAGAACTTCTGTCCTGTGGTGTCACAGCAGGATTCAGAATTACTCCAACCCCCATTCAGCAGATGAAAAATGCATGAACACCGATGCTTGTGCTGGTACTATTAAAAAGGTGATTCCCCCTGAACTGGCATTAGCATTCCAGCACAACTCTCCTGTTTGCTATTTATTAGCTCTACCTACTCCTACTTAAATAGTTCGCTGGGATGTGCATCCACTTTTTTACAATTTTCTTGTGTAGTGACAGTATTACAGAGCCTTTCACATGCTTTAGGAATTTAAACAAATGTGACTGGTATGAATGAACTTCACAATTTAGCAGAAGCCTTGTTAGTGTGGATTTTCAGTTCTCATTAACTGATCCAGCGAGGATCTTCTTTCCACATGACTTATGTTGGACACAATGGCCCAGCTGTGGTTGAGAAAGTCCTTTTAATGTAAAGAAGTAAGTTAATATATGCGTGTGTTGATAGGCTTGATAAATTAGTTTCCATACTATCCTACCTACCAGAAATTAATTTCATAATATCAGCTAAAATATCCTAAAATAACAGAAGAAAGAGTGAAAAATGGGGGGTAAAGAGAACATTTTCAGTTCACAGAACTTGTGCTGTGTCAAGTGGACTCTTGTGAGAAATGTATGTGCCAATTAGGAAATAGGGGAACGTTTTAGTGCCCAAAGAAAAATGTTTTTAATTAGCATTATTCTCCAGCATGTTTTGAAAAGGGCATATCTGAATATTCTGAAAGATTCATATTACCAAGTGCCTAGAGCCCTGACATGTTTATAACTGATATCACAATCATATACAATTTAAGCTCTTTCATTTCTAGTTAATGTTGAGGGATGTCATGCTTGTAAAGCCAGCAAAGTACATGTCTGCTATGGGAGGTGGTGGGGGGGGATTAAAAAATGCATAGATTTCAAATGTATGTATATATATTTATATTATTTTTATCTATGAAAGGAATACATAGAATATTTAACAGGAACAACAGGAAGCTGACAGCCACCCAGATGTGGTGAGAGCAAAAGGTACTAATATTGTTTGCCAGAGGTTGGAGTTACAATAATGGGTGTGAATATCTCAGGGCCACTTGCAAAATTCCAGATTTCATGCTCTTACTCTTGTCTAAATTGTTGGAAGATACAGGTTTGTGCACTAATAACCTTTTTAATCTTGTAATTCCTTATTAGTTTGGAATTTCTGATCAGTGATCACTTCTCTGCTTTCCAACATCTGTTTTTTTAATTAGAAATCCCTACATGATTTACAGCTCGTTCCTGATTAGCTTATCCTCACAACTGTTGTCAAAACCACTTAATTTATTGTTCTGTCTAAATAAGTAAAAGCAAATAGATAAAGCTCTCTTAATATTGTTTGATATGAGGAGATTTTAAACCAAACAACACTACCACGTTTACAGACACTGGTGGAACTGTCTCTTTGCTTTTGATGGCTCTACATCTCAACCCCTTAGTTGCTCTTCTAAGGTCTGTACCATGTAAGTTTAATTTCCTAGTGCAATCTGAAGCATTAGTGTGACAAAATCAAAAAATCTTCCTTGCAAGGTCATGTTGGTCAGCAGAAACCCCAGCTTCCAATTCGGTTCACTCCATTTCTTTCTCTCCTTTCCTCTCTGATAGGGTGAGTAGCAAAGGTTTCTGTCCAGGACGCAGCAGAGGTAGATGCAGTAGAGGTAGTCCATGCTCCAAAATCACAAGTGTTTTTGTAACAAAAAATTTACAACTCGCTAGAGTTGACTATATTTGAATATATATAGAAATGTCTTGCTTTTGAACACAAAGGCATTTACGGTATCTCTTTGCCTTCTTTAATAGAAATTCTATGCCTAGGCAAGATCATTTTTGTATTTGTTTGTTTAACTTCTGCCTGTTGCCAGGGATTTTTTTCAATACCCACTATGTTTGTGTTCGGATTGTATAATATTTCTTTTTGCATTAGGCTGTTCAATTATGGCAGGCACACAACTGTGTACAGGAAAACAATAAAGAGATTTTTATAATGTGGGTAAAATATATGAAAAGAAATATTATTTTTCTTTTCAGCAGCCCTTTATTAAGCCCCAAGTTTGCTCCAGGGAACAGACAAAGGAGATCCTCACAGTCTATTGCAATGTATATTAGCTGGTTTGGTTCATCTTTCATTTTGAACTGGCTGTGGATGCTAATTGAAACCTTTCCAAACAGCCTAAAATTGTTCAAGGCTCCCAAGGCCTAAGACTCCATCTGCAACTAATTTTGCAGATGATTCATCTCTTGTTTTCAAAGAAGATATGGGTGCAAATTATAATCGTACTAAGCCATCTCAAACTTCTGAGGTGTTCAGCTGAATACAAATTTGCATCTTAGTTTTTTTAAGACAGACTGAACCAAAACTTTAACACTTAATCCTCAGAGCTTTAAGAGCACTGGTTGCTCTGTTGTGAAAATCGGGCCAGTTATTTCTGTGCTTATCCATGACTCTTGATGTCCATACTGAGTTTCAAGTCCACCACAGTCAGAATTTGTCCAAGAGTAGAGCATTTGCTAACTCAGAATGACACGTCAGGTGTCCTGGGTCCCACAGTTGAGTTGCATGTTAGAAGGCCAAAGGGCATTTTAACAGATGCCCAAATTACAGCTGGAACTGCAACTCAGCCTGGCTGAATAATAGTGACGCTACTCTCCATGCAGGAGATGGTAAATCTTTTTCTGACATTGGGGAGCAGCTGGCTCCTCGACTGGACCCAGGGAGTGATGCTTTCCTAAGAGGAGGAGAAAGGTGTTTGCAGCCTGGTTTGCAGTACACTGATTTTTCTAACCCTGCCTTTCTACCACTTTCCTGGTTTCCCCTTTGGCATTTGATGCACATGCTGCCCCTGTACTCTCAGACATAGGCTAGGCAAAAATATCAGAACAATGCCAACACATTTTTAATGCCAAGTTTAGGGTCCATATCTGCACTTTTAAGCAGGATGAATCTCCATTGATTTACTTCAATGTCAAGAGTACCTGCTCAGACCTTTAAAAATGTCATTTCAGTTTTCAATCTTTATTTGTATCTCTTTCTTGTGTCAACATGGTTACTCACCAGAAAAGGTCTGAACTCTTACCTCTTCTTTTCACTGACACTTCTTGAAGCTGCTTTTCTCTGCTTTGGACCTGCTGCTCTTTCTCACAAACTGTCCTCTCCTCTAAGGTCTGTCATGGACTGGCTCTCAGGGAATGGATTTACATGGGTCACCAATCCGACCTTCACCAGGACAAGGCTTAGCGCATTTTACCTCTCTCTGATTCTGGTAGAGAGAAGTTGATGGTGGGTCAGTTTTCACATGGCTTGGAGGTGTTTAGTTTGTGTTACAGGATAGCTTCGAGTCTGTGTGTTAGCCTTACAGGAGCTGAAGGTTCTCAGCTTCTTTGTCATGCTATGTAGCCAGTGATACTCAAAAAATTCTGCTGTGCAAGCACAGTGCTCACTGTGATGGGTGTTAAATCAGTACACAAGAAGGCACGTGTTGGTATGCACAGAGCTCAGTTCTCTGATGGGCCTGCACAGGAACCTCCATTCTAGAGCTACAGGCATTTACTGCCCAGAAGTGCTGGGATTTGTGTGGCTGGTTCATTTTACATTCTCTCTGCAGCCTTGCCCACAGCGTGCCTCTCTGTTTTCCATTCATTTCCCTTTACAGAGCAGCCATGTGGCTGTCAGTTATATTAAATCCACACTAAGGAGTCAGGGAGCCAAGCTGGGCTAGGATGTGCAGAGTGAAACAACTTGTGCAGAGGTTGCTCTCTCAAAGTGTTTGTTGCATTGGAGGTGGGTTATGTTTACATAACGTGTGAACTGGCCATTGCAATGACCCGGAGTGTATTGGGCACTTTCTTGGACATCATCTTCCAGCCAGTTCATCCAAAAGAGATCCAATACGTGCACTTTGAGACAGCCCTATGTCACAAAGGAAAGTGCGTCAGGAAAATTGGGAGATTTGCTCCAAAACAGTACACAGATCCCAACTGAAAAAGAGGACTGATGCAGGAAGCCCCAGATATAAAGGACTTCCCATAAAGATGTGTGCAGGCTGCCATGTATCTTTTAAACCGGAAAGAAGAAAATGCATGCTGCTCTGGGAACTCCTGTCCTGTGATGGCCCATAGTGTGAGACTGTCAGGTGTGTGCAGGACACTTGATCCTTTTAAGTTAAACCATCTCCTTCTGCCCCAGGACTAGGAAGTACATGGATTTCTAGGTCGTTGAGAATTTGGGGTGGGTTTTTTCCTTCTGAGCTTTTCAACGGGTGAACATTTCCTTCATTTCAGTGCTGCAGACAGCAAGGTCCCCTTTAGGGTTCATCAGAGAGTTTCTGTTCCCATTAGTCAAGGACAGACCTATCAAACAACTCTGTTGATTTTGTTACCACATTGATATCATTGGCTATTTAAGCAGTAAAGTCATTGCTTTGACATCTTTCAGCTGTTGAGCTGTTACCTCATATCTTGAGTGAGCCATTTTTCATACCAGGTTGTTCATTTACAGTAAATCATCAGAAAGTGGTTGGAAAGCAATAGATCTGTGTGGATACTACAGGATCTGAGTTGGAAATCAACCTTTTCTGTACAATTACCCACAAAAGTGGTATACTGGTACTAGCCCAGCTATACCACCTCATAAACTGTCAGCTTCAAATGATCCAAAGATCTTTGAGTTTCAATTGTATGTGTGTGTACTTCTGTTTTCATGTAGGCAGAAATATCTATGTTCTATACCTAATACATAAGTTAGAGCATAGCACAATATTTGCTGCTTTAACAAAAAATCACATAGAAGTATAGAAATATACTGATTTCTTTGTAGTTCTGTATAGAGTTTGCAGCTGGAAAGCACTAGCATGTAATAGCAAAATCAAAATGCAGAACAGAAACATTTTGTATTAACTTATAGATTAAGTTGCTTGCATAGAAAATATATTGCTGAGCACTACGCATATTTGTGTTTCTGCAGTACAATATAACTTCTTAATTCACTGTGCCTCAGAGGAACCATGGAATGCCTCATTTTACAGGAAAAACAGAGTACTGGTAGTCTTTAATCTGCTGTTTATTGACACAGAGGAGAAGATGAAGGAAAGGAGAGGGATGGATCTGGGTGCTTTGGGAAGGAACAAGTGTGGAGAAAAAGAAAGGGGGTAAAAGTTACTGGTCTGTGGACCACTGTATTGTCAGTAATCTCAATTTCTGAGGGTCTCCCTGCTCTGAGTGCACATGTCTGCGCAGGGGGGCCTGGAGTTGGAGCACAGAGCAGGGGTTTGTGTGCCTGTGGTGCCAGCAGAAGGAGAATATGTGATTGCTAGTGAGCCTAAAACTGGACTACCAGTGAGTAGAATAAGAGGTCTGTGGGCCAGGTGTCAAGGCAGCTGTGAGTGTGAACCAGATACCAGTGAGACCAGAGGGTCTGCACGTTGGCTATGGTGGGGTCCCAGAAGGCCAAGATTAAGGAGACTGTAAGATCTGTAAGTCTGGGGGCAGGGGGATGGTCAGCTAAGTGGGATCCATTTGCATGTGTGTGTCCCTTCCTTCAGGAAGTGGAGGTGAGTACTGGTTAGGAATAGATGCTCAAACTCTCAGTGCTCACTGAACTTGGGAACACGGAGCTGCAGCAGCCTCGTCTCCATCTGGCCACTGCATTTGACAACTTCTATCATGTTTGTCACAAAGCTCTATGAATGCTAAAAAGCAATCAAGCATTCAATATATATTTTTCTATTGCGACTGCTAAGAAATAACAGTAGATTTTCATGAGAAAAAGTATTGCATAAATTGCTTCAGACCTCCTGCAGCAATAATTTGTTACTCTGTTTGGTGATCACTGAAAGGCTAAGCCAGAGAACAATATTCTGTTCTGCACAGAAAAGAGCAGACTGCATTTTTTTGTGTGTCATAACATCCATTCTGTAACAGCCTGGAAAAATCTGCTGGGGAAAAAAATTCTGATGAGGAAGAAAAGTTAGTTCACTGAAAAAAATGTTACTGAACAAACGCACACTCCATTTCTAAGCAAGTTCCTGTGCAGATGATATACTGCCCTCAATTGGTACATTTAACTTCTGCTGACAGAAGTCCTGCTGCAGTTTGCTTATAAAACATAGTGACAGAAGGATCAGAACAGCCTTCCCTGTTAACCCTGGGGAGTGCATGATGAAACCTCACCAAATCAGCATGGTGTCATTTGATCTGCTTTCTCTATTCATTTGTACCTTGGTTCACACAGGGCTTATTCGAAGGAAATGCTTCCAAACCTCTTAGAAAAATCTATACAACAGCTCTTGAAATATGGCTGTGAATGCTCTTCACAAAGATCATTCCATTCATTGGCTTAATCTGGGATCTTTTTGTTTGGCTCCCTTTTGAAAAATAAGACAAAAAAATGTAATGTTTCCAAACCTCTAAGAGGTTTAGTCACAAAAAAAATGTAAATACAACATTGCTCTCAGAAGATAAGCATCTCACAGAACTCACTTCAGGACTCATTACCTTGACATCATCTAAACAAGCAGTTGAAACTTATGACACAAGCTGCTCTTTATGACAGATCTGAAGATCTTGCTCCTCCTCCCTGCTGTCAGTCTATTCTAGCATAAGTAAAGTTACATCAGGTGTATTCTGCAGGTGGGTGAAGGGTCAGGAAATTGTTTTTCTTGCACTGGAATACATTTGGTTATATGTAATCTGTTTTGAGTCTTACTCGAATTTGCCCTAATTTTTACTCTAATTTGCTGACAGACTGGCTGTCAGAATAATCTGTAATTATGTTTTTCTTGGCCTGACTCTCACGTCTCAGCAGCTACTGTCAAGACCAGCCTTAGGTAGACACATCACGGCTGTTGTGCCATTGAAACCAGTTCAAGTAACACCAATACATATTACAGCCACAGCCTCCAAATGATGACACTGAGTGTCAGCAGTGATAATGACTGAGTAAGGATTTTGCATTTAGGAGCATTTCATTGCTGCTTTTCAGGAGAGTCCATGACTAGACAGATCAAGGCTCTTCCTCAGACCTAAATGTTCATTTAGAAACATTTGAGTGGTTGGATTACAGCAGCTGGGTGTCTCTTCTACATTTCCAATGTATTTTCTCAGCCGATATTTCTCAGAAAAATCTTTTTTCCTCATACAAATCAAATGCAGAGCTAAAGGTAATTCCCTTCTGTCACAGCCTCAAGTCCCAGTGTAGGCTCCTTACTCCCACTGTCAGAGTGGGAAGAGTTACTGACAGATATAGCAGACCATTATTCAGATGTCTCAATCATTCCCACCACAAGAGCTTGCAGTAGGTAGATCCAACAGCTCATCACGTTGGAAACTACTTGGTTGCCTGCAGGAAAGTGGTGTTCAAGGGAAGGGGATAATAATTTAGCTTGATGTGCACAACTTACCTTGAAGACGGGCAAGGAGAACTGCAGTTCTGCTGGCCCATCAGCCCTGGGGGGAGATAACCAGGTTCCCCTCTTGGTTGCCTCCACAATGCAGAGAAACACTGCATAAAGCAAGATGTACAGCAATGGAGAAACAACTTTAAAATACAGTCTTACAAAAGAGTGGTTATGCATCCACATTACACTTGTAAGGATTTTATTTAGTACAAAATTGGCAGGCTTACACCACTACTGTGTTTTCTTCTGTTACTGAGAAAACACCAGTGTCAATTGTGATCAGCCAGTGGTGGTTATTTCAGTGTGGAAATCTGATCTTTAGACTCTGAAAAAATTGCTGTAAAATAAGTTTACAACTTTGAAATTTCTTTTCTTTCTCTTTGCCCAATACTCGCTTTTCAGGTAAAATGAGGGCAGCAATCAGTAATGAAGTATAAGCTGGTGTGTATGTAATCTTCCCATTTTGCAGTACAGGACCTGTCACCTTTCAGTTTGTTTTCTCATCTGGCATTTCTCAGAAATGTCTGTTTCACTCATCTAAATCCAGTCTGGAGTTATTATATGATAGACAGATTACAGTGTTTGTGTGCTCCCATAGTGAACCAAGCTGCAAATGAAAAATAAATCTTGCCTGATCTTGAGGTTTGGTAGAAATGTAACTATTTTCAACTGCCTTAAGCCACAACTTTTACTTGTTTTAAGTGTGTTCTTTCTATCCAGTTTATAACTTCCCACACTATTTGTTTCAAAAACACGAAAAAGGAAGTGACAATCAGCATGAACTTTGTGCTGCTTTCAAGTGGGGTTGTGTGGCTCCCTGCACTGCAGCTGTGAATGAGAACTTCCAGACAGACCTCTCAGCAACCTGGGGCTGTGTCACGCTGCATTCATGAATTGCATTCATAAAGCTGGACCTCACAGTTTTCAACCTCTTCTTCTGTTGTCTGAAAGTCCATGTTATTTTTATTTTTGCACTGGTATTTAGTAATACCCAACAAGGTTTAAAGCCATATTGTTTGGCACAGCTATCAAAGACAGTGTCTGCCCTAAAATCATACAGTCCATGGTGACAAACAGCATGTACCAGAGAAGAAAAACAGTCAATGGGAAAAAAAAATTATAGGTGTCTCTTTGTTCATACTCACAGTAGAAACACAAACCCAATGTTTGACCATATAGATCTGCCTTTTAGTGAACTTTGCCACCTCCACAATGGTGAGGAAAATCAGGTTCTGGAACCCAAGAACAGTTCTCCATAGCAGAACACTTACCAAGACTGACTGTAAGGTGACAGGATCAGTCTTCCCAATTCTTGGATACAGCTCTGTCCCCCAGACCTGCCATGGTGAAACCACTTTCACACACCTCCCATTCCTTGATTGTGTTGGAACCACATCAGATAATCACAATTAATGAAGTATACTGTGATCANAACAGTCAATGGGAAAAAAAAATTATAGGTGTCTCTTTGTTCATACTCACAGTAGAAACACAAACCCAATGTTTGACCATATAGATCTGCCTTTTAGTGAACTTTGCCACCTCCACAATGGTGAGGAAAATCAGGTTCTGGAACCCAGGAACAGTTCTCAATAGCAAAACACTTACCAAGCTCTGTCCCCCAGACCAGCCATGGTGAAACCACTTTCACACACCTNAGAACAGTTCTCCATAGCAGAACACTTACCAAGACTGACTGTAAGGTGACAGGATCAGTCTTCCCAATTCTTGGATACAGCTCTGTCCCCCAGACCTGCCATGGTGAAACCACTTTCACACACCTNGAAAGGAAGTTCACACAATTGTTCTATCTATAAATTTCTAGTAATATTTCAGAACTTTAAGGATTTTATAGTGATTGATCAGTATTGCCTGAAGTTTTTCCACTTGTGGTGTCTCTGATAGCCATTTACAAACTGACTTTCATCATGGCATTATTATTATTCCGCTCAACCGTATTTTAGGCTGCTGTTAGTCTGATATGAANTCCCATTCCTTGATTGTGTTGGAACCACATCAGATAATCACAATTAATGAAGTATACTGTGATCAGGACTCGTACTAATGCTGCTTTATACCATTTCAACCGTATAAGAGGTATTTCAAAAGCATAACTACGTGTTTTACACTCTGTAAGTTTGCCCCAGTGTCTGAGAAGCCTCCTGTTAGTAGAAAGTTAATCATAACTATGTATTCCCCTCAAATTCAAGAAAGACTGTGATTTATTATTGTTATTCTAACATCTGCAGGCCTTGTTATCACAGTATCACAGTATTAGCAANCTCACTTCTAAAATTAATTTAAAGCTTACTGAATGGCCGGATCACAAATGTTCCACATCTAATTACCTGATGCCCTCTTTCAGTGTGTCATTGTACTACTTTTTTCTTCTTTTTAATATTATGGAAATGTAAAATAACTTGACCTTGAATAGATACCTTGTGGGGATTCCTTTAATGTATGCAGTGAATTAGATGAATACCTATTGATAGCTAAAAGAATTTTAGCTCTTCCATTTCATAACAGAGCTTTGCTCTTCAGAAGCAGCAAGGTTTCTGGTGTGAAAGACCATTTGAATTTGCTCATTCATTGCATTTTTATTAATTTGTAATGTGTCAAATGAATATGCCATCTCTCTCACTTCTGCTGATTAAAAAGTTCTCTTAAAACCCTAGATGATAAATGTATATGATATGAAATGAACTGGGTTATAAATCCAAAATTTAGACATTATGTAATAAAACACCTTTTCCTCAACATCATACTCCATTTTTCTGATGTGTAGGCAGCTATTGTCAGCTTAATTATTTTAAGGTAAGAGCAACCTTAATTCACAGAATCACAGATTAATCAAAGTAGAGTAAGACTGGTTTTATAATATTTAATTTTAAAAAAGAAATAGAATCAACATACCCATAGTAATACAGTGCATATAAATTTAGATATAAGAACTCAAGATACCAATAAACTGGTACTAAAAACTGAACCATAGCAACCAAATATTTAGTCAGGTTGTCAAGCTTCTTACCAATTTTTGAGTTGTCTAATTCCTATATGAAATGCCTCTAAAATCCTGAGCCAAACCCAGCCACCATGTCAATCAGTTTAAGTAATCAAGCAGTATCAGGGCATTAAAAGAAATCTGAAGTTTCCTTTTAAATAGCTGAGATTTGGGGGTTTGGGTGGTGGTTTGGAGTTTGGTTCTCTCTTTAATGGATTCACACTACGTTTATCCAGGATGTCTTTTCTGTAAGTGAGCACTTTTAGGAAATCACTATTAACCTACAAGGTGAGTTTCATTCCTCCCTATTCTCCCTCTCATTTTTCCTTTCTCATTGTGTGTGTATGTTTGGGAGAAAGGGATGGGAAAAACTGAGTAATTCAGACCTGAATGGATTGGAGATCGTTGTGCTGTGGTGTTCATACGTTGGTGGTGCAGCCTCGCTTTGCTCTCATTGCAAATCTGGCTGGTTTGCTTTTCCTCAGTGTGAAGTTGATTTACCTTTTTTTTTCCCCACACAGCTTTAGTGCAGCTTTTTGTGGCAATTATGCAAATTATATGTCACACCACTGCATATTTTCCACATCATTTAATTTGACCTTTAAAACTAATAAGAGAATTATCATTTTTATGGGTAATTTGTGTTTCATGGTATGAGACAGCAGGACAGGGACTGATGGGGAGAACATCAGAACCTGGGAGTCATGTTACAGGATAGTACTGGAGGGCCATATCCAGCCATAGCTGCTGTGAGCTCCTGAAGAGTAGATTAGAAGATATATTGTGGAATAAACTTCCCAGAAGGGAATTTGCTTTCTAATAACCTTCAATGTGGTCTTGGCTGGCCATTATTCTTTTGATTCATAATTGTTTCTAATCCATGCACTCATCTCATCATAATCTGTATATAGACATAAATCTATATCTTAGGTAATGTAAGAAAGGATATTATGATTTCCATACAAATGTTGATGGGTTGTATCTCATGATACATATGTATGTCTAATCCTACTTAATCACATCAAACCTCTAGCTGCATTTTCTTTAGGTAATCAATTCTGCTGGTTAAACATGTAGTGTATAATTTTTCAATTATTTTTGGCTAATTTTAAAGCTGCTGTAATCAACTTCTCTCTGCATCCGCCTGTTAAACTACGTTGAAAGGCAAAATGCTAAAAGCAAACAGAATTATCTATGTATTTTCTTCCCCAAGATGTACAGCACAAACATGATGTTAATGGATTCATCAACAGCACTTTAATACTCTTCTTTCACCCTCCTTCTCCCTTGGAAAGACCTCTGGAAAGTTCAGAGTGTCAGGAAAATTATTGCGGAATTGTGATAAGACGTGACGCTCAAGCAGTGAAGGCCTCCATAACACCACCTAAATGCCTTGATTAATCCAACATGTGTCAGGTAAGATTTTTCCTTGTGTTTAGGATGATGCCTGGCAGGATTTTCTGTGTGGGCTGTGTTTCAGGGAGGGGGAGGACAGAGTCTTACTCTTCTGACAGAAAATTAATATTTCATACACACATAAAACTAATGGGAGCTACCCATGTACAGAGCCCTAGGAAGTTATGGGAAAGGTTCCCAGATGGAATAACATACACCTGTATTTTGACCACACAACCAGGTTTTATGTGGTATTTTCTTCTCCTTGTTGTTTGATTACCCAGCAACAACTTTGTTTGAGATTTGTTCTGCGTTCTTTTTCTCCCTGTTCACAGGTTCACAGGTTATTCAGAGTTGGAAGGGACCCACAAGGATCATCAAGTCCAACTCCCAAGCGAACGCCCACCCAGGGATCAGGCCTACAAGCGTGGAACCATGGGCACCACACTCCATCCATCCAAGCCTCCCAACACCTAGACCATGTCACTGAGCTCCTCATCAAGTCTTTTCTTAAACACCTCCAGGGATGGTGACTCCACCACCTCCCTGGGCAGACCATTCCACTGAGAGATCACTCTCTCTGTGAAAAACCTCTTCCTAACATCCAGCCTGAACCTCCCCTTGCGTAGTTTGAGGCTATGTCTTTTGTTCCTCTCTAGACTTCTTTCTGACAGACGTCTGCTTGTTCTGCCACATTTTGTGTCCCATTCTGTGTCTCACCACAGCAGAGCCACAAGGCAGTTCAAGTTCTTGAACATGAAGTTCTGATCTAGGCTTATCATGCAATGGAAACCCACCAAACCAAACGAAAATAAAAAATCCTAAGGCTTTTTTTGCATAACCTGATTAAGTTTGCAGTTACACAAGATGTGTGAGTATCCTGTAAATACTCTTCTCACCTTGAAAAGAAGCTTACACCTGTTTTTCCTAATCTTGCAATGCATTTCGTTCTCTTCCCACCTTCTGCTCCTTTCTTCAGCTGAGCACACTTTTTCCTTTTTCTTGACACAGCATATCTTCAGGCTTTTCTTCACGTAGAGAAATGGAACAAAAAATATGAAAACCATCTGACTTGAACACAGAGGCACCCAAAAACTTCATGCCAAGTTCCAGCTTTTTCAAGACAGATTACAAAAATGCTAAAAGCTTAGTAACTATAGCAGCACAAACACCACCACTACAATATGCCGCAACAGATTGTTCATATGTCACTATTTTTCCAAAGTTCCTTGGCAAACATTTCCATCAGTAAACAAGTCAAGTGAAAGAATTGTAAAATGGCCAGCAAAAAGCCTCAGATCTTCTCTGAGTAGTGAAATGAAATTCTGGTACTTATCACTATTATTCTGTTCTTCAGACCTTCTTCTTTCACCTGTGCTGACAGTACCGTTGTCGTTGTTTCTGCCTTCCAACAAAGTTTTTGCCTGTCATGCACCTTTTTCTTTAAATTGCAAGTTTGTCAAAGCCATGTCAAGTCTAAATGTTGGGTCACATTCTCACCTGGGGAGAAAAGTTATATAGATCCATGTCCTTTGTGAGAAAGAAGGTAAATTGCATTGAGCTGGTGAGCTGGCACTGCATGTTTTGTGCAGCATGGTACACATCAATGAAACTGAAAAAAACCCATTAATAATGCCAATTCACCAACACTTAGGAACAGATTGGCGATTGGGTTTTTTTAGTTTTTTCTATTGTCTATTCTGCTTTAATGCTCAATGTGTCATCATCATCAGAATTTATTGTTGTATGAAGTGCTTGGGGAGTAGGCCAATTCATGCGTTATGTTAATGATGGGCAAATGCTAACAAATACGGGAGGTTTTGTTTGGTTGTTACTGGAATAATGTCTTGAAGCTGCAAAAGGTATATTCCTGCCATGCCAGTATATATGGCATCTGTAAAACTGGAATTGCAAAGTCACTATATTTATGGAAAAAGAAATATGATCTACCAACATTTCAAACTGTCTTTCTGGGTTAGAAACAAAAGGGTTTTCTCCTGACATTTATAATTATCTATAATTTGAATGTTCCTTATAGTTAAGTAGAACTACAGTAGATTGAATTGTAACATTTGTCTCTTCATCGCGCCAGCAACCCGGCGTTCCGG